>JAVTVY010001327.1:0-35669 GCA_036873755.1 Hanleya hanleyi
GAGACGACTTCGCGTTACAACATCTAAAGATCACACGCGCACAAGCCCTGTCGTCTTAAAGACCTCAAATTTCATAATGGCGAGCTTGCCAGGATGAAGACAATTTTCTTTTGGATACACCTACAAGATCTTAAGAAAACAGATTTAGATGATCGACCAAGGACACTGAGAGTACTATTTTTTTTTGGACAAAATGGCTGAGCCAGAAAAACTGCAAGAGCTCCAGACCATTGCTCAAGCGATCACGAAACTTGTGGACAATTTGTGAACTGATATTCAGGCCAAGGACAATTGTCAATTTCAAAGAGAACAGGTAAAGGACCTTCCTTCCTTTTTGCACCTGCTGAGGTATTGCAGACGGTAATTAAGTCACCCAGACAGGATGGTGACTGACGAAAACATTTGGTGCCCTTGTTTATTGGCCATTGTGAAATGTACGACCCTGTTCAACGCCTCCTTGATATGCCTTAAAATTCTGATCGGAAGGAATTTCAAACTGATGTCCACAACTGCCGTGAGTGATGTCCATCTCAGTGATGAAATTTCGACCCAAACACCGTTCATCCTATAACAGCGACATGTTTCTCCTCTTCCTTGGTGACGTGACAGCGTGTGCCAGAAACCTCCGGAACGAGTCCATTCCGTGGAACAATATCTACAGGTACAGTTTGATTCGTTTCATTTAACAGAGCCTTGTAAATGGCCGTAGTGATTGAAAAATAACTGTGTTGTGATATATTCTCTGCCTGGACTTCCCTGAACTTTCTGTCTGACGTTGTGAAGTTCCCACTGATTGACAATAGTGCGTGTGATGAACAGTGTGTACTTTACAGAATTGGGTCATGCCTAACGAACGCTAAGACATTGTGTTCTTGTAACTTTCTTGGAACATTCTGGACTGAATCCTCAGAAAGGTTGGTAAGCATGTATTGAACGCGAGGTTTAACCCTTAACTTTCTCTCTCTCCCTTGAACGATCATGTTATATGTGCCATAATCATGCCTTATATGAATTGTTGACATCTCTCGTATATTGTGCATGTTTTGTTCATTGTTGATAATACTGCATGCCCCCAGTGAAGTTGATGAATCAATGGTGAAGCTGGTAGATTGCATGAATTCCTTTGTGACTTTTATTAATTTAGTGATTTGCAGATTGATAAATCTAGCCTTTGACCTTTGGACGATAATATTGTGACGTGGTTCCACAATGATTTTTTTTATTAGGACGTTTATCGCGATTAGTTGCCATAATAGTGTAAGCTGGTAAGCTAAAACACTTAACGCAATATTGGCTAAATGGAACTAAAATTATCGCGTACATGATTGACAGGTCCTAAGATACAATGAGTACATGTACGTACTAGTGGTTTGAAGCATATACATGCTTAGTAGATGCTATGGAAGCATGTTCGTGTTGGTTGACGAACCTTCATAATCCCCGATTCGGCTATGAGAGCCTGGATATCGTGAATATTTGTTTGTTTTGGATCCTCAGATATAAGTCTAAGATGTTGGATGACAAGTTGGTTTCAATTAACACGTAAATATTGTGTCCAAGTCAACCTTAAATTTCTAGCTTTCATAATGAGTAACATGTAAGGTCCAAATGTTAACCTTTGCGGATGGGGTACCGTATATTAAATCAGCACAGTCGATGCTGGAGAAATCCGATACTTGGTGACAGTTATGGAAGACTGTGTGAGACATAACCACAGAATAATTGTCTGTGGTAAATATTTTGTTGCAACAATATTGAGATGCCATGTAGTGGTATGAATTGAATAATGCGCGTTGTTATTTTGTGCAGAATACTTTTGTCATTACTGATCGAGTTTCCCCGTGTGAATCCTTTCTCTGACATCATAGTTTTTCTTGCAATGAAATGGTATGTTAATTCTGTTTTGGAATAAGTATGTTCTTATTGGTGCAGGCTGGAACGTAGAGTCTGATACTCTATAATCTGAAGAATTCGAATTTCTTGCAGATAGGATTCAAATGCCTAACATTGCCATTCGCAACCACTTGAACGTTTCCAGAATTATTGCCCGTTTGAATGCCACTTCTTGACAGGCATTGAATATGACGATTGATGTGTCGGCACGTGACATTTTGACGTGTATTTTTTTCACCATGGTTTTGCTTGTACCCTTATCGCGCTTTTGTATATCCTTTGGATACGTTGTAATCTGTATGGCTATTGTTCTCAAATTTTGTTTCACTCGGTGACATTGTAATGCATGACCTGCAACTAGACAGTGCTCTGGAGACTGTTCTACGCGCATGTTTTTCCATCTTTGTATACTCCTTTGTAATGTTTTTCTTTTTCTTTCTTCTGTCACTCTTGCCAGTGGGTGTGCGTTTTCTGGCCAGAAACGTACTCTCACTTGAGGTCAAGTTTTGGTGTCTTGGCGGCTGATGAACTGATCATTCACACGGCTTCTATCACCATTTCTTGTCTTCTTATTATTGTATTTTTCTTTTGCTTATTTCTTGTTTCACGGTTCTGACATTATCTTGCATGTAGGTTGGCGCTTTGACATTTTGATACAGATAAATGTTATTTGTTTTCATTTTCATGAACATGTAATGTGTTGATCAACTATTTTGGATTTGAAGCTGATGTATGAATTTTCCAGCAATTGTTTTGATATTTGCGCCATGTTTTGAGCACATTGTTTTGACGTGTCCACACTTGTCAGTGACTGGCACGTGTCTCACACCTAGAATATTTTCATTGAAGTGATAGTAAATATGGCCTTATGACCTTACGCAATGAATATGGACTACGGTAATTGAATAAATTGTTTCCGGTATTCGACCGATATTTCTGATAACGACTTTGGCTATTCATAATGGACTATTCTTTGACATTTTGTTATTATTCTTGCTGCCTTACGCATTTTGCGTTTATACTTTGAGATGAATAAACGATCTTCGTTCGAATTTTTCATCTTCCATTGTCGGATGATATGTGAAATATCGATTCTTGACCACCATATAAATGGATAAAAGATATGTAAGATGTCGATTCTGGACCACCATATCAACGCATAAATTTCGACTTTTCATTTAACAATTTTATGTAACTCTGTGTGCATGCAAACCTTGGTATTATGATGTGTTTTGACAAACCTATTTCCGAAATACTATTCCATGACCCTTTAGGTCGGTTATGTGAGTTCAAATTTATACAGATAACATAGAAACTGTTTATGTAAGTGTAATGATTTAACCTTGGTTTTGACGAATGAATTATACAGTGCGACAGTTTTGTGATTTGCTAATCATAACTGTACCGAATTCGTAAGGACATTTATGCCGGGTTAAATTGACATTGTAACGTCTAGCTTTGTATTTAACGGAATGAACGGCACATTTTAGTCAGACTAGTAACACCAGGTCTCCCTGATGGCAGTACCATCAGGACTGCCATCAGGTCTTACAGAGGCTCATTCTTCCGATAATAGTTATGGCTATCTCCAGTTCCGAAAAATGACTGTTTACGGAATAGTCTGCCTACCAAATGATGCCGGTCATTCCTAAGTTAGGTGGAATGAATTTACAATAAATCGGCTTAATATTCAACAGACGTTTTCGTTGTGTCCTCTCTCATTTAAAGAGTTTGTCAAGACTTCGAGAAATCTCAGAAGCCGGACCTTGGAATCTATTATTGTTCCGGCTTTATGAAGACGATCCCTGTGTCTTGAGACGACTTCGCGTTACAACATCTTAAAGATCACACGCGCACAAGCCCTGTCGTCTTAAAGACCTCACATTTCATAGCGTGTTGATTTCACATAACCGTTCTAAAACGTTTAATAAATGCACGGTTAGCTCGATGTTATTGACACAAGTGTTATAGAATGTTGGATTTACCATGTTTACCCCATGTGATTTACTCCATCAGACTCCCTCGATACTCATCCATTAACATCAGATGAGTTACTTATTTGAGTTTATCTGACATCACATCTCCCGAGATAGTGTCCAATTCCTCTTAAGCCAGTGCAACGGGCCATGTGTTAATTCATATCATCCATATGAACATCTACAAAAAGCGCGGCTGAGATACAAAGGCTACGTCTTAGAACCATCCGTGCTCTAGTCTGAATGTGAGGTGGCGAAGGAGGTTTTCCTGTGGAGCCACCCTGAGAAAGGATTAATTTCAAATCAGCGTGCAACTGCAAACAGTATCGACCTAACTTGCTTGGATGAAAGTTAATCTTTATATACAGAGCTGGTCGAACATGATCTAAATTAACAAGTATATTGTGGACTGTATTTATTTACGAGCATTGTGGACGGTCCCCTGAACCGTGTATTCTCTTACAGATATTGTGGACGGTCCCCTGAACCGTGTACTCATTTACAGATATTGTGGACGGTTCCCTGAACCGTGTATTCATTTACAGATATTGTGGATGGTCCCCTGAACCGTGTATTCATTTACAGATATTGTGGATGGTGCCCTGAACCGTGTATTCATTTACAGATATTGTGGACGGTACCCTGAACCGTGTATTCATTGACAGGTATTGTTTACGGTGCCCTGAACTGTGTATTCATTTACAGATACTGTGGACGGTGCCCTGAACCGTGTATTCATTTACAGATATTGTGGACGGTGCCCTGAACCGTGTATTCATTTACAGATATTGTGGACGGTGCCCTGAACCGTGTATTCATTTACAGATATTGTGGATGGTGCCCTGAACCGTGTAATCATTTACAGATATTGTGGACGGTGCCCGGAACCGTGTATTCATTTACAGATATCGTGGACGGTGCCCTGAACCGTGTATTCATTTACAGATATTGTGGATGGTGCCCTGAACCGTGTATTCATTTACAGATATTGTTGACGGTGCCCTGAACCGTGTAATCATTTACAGATATTGTGCATGGATGATCCCCTGAATCTTGAAATATAAGTGCCTAGTCCGTCATTCAATATTCAACCGTCGCCCATTGAAGAACTTCCGCGTCCAGAACCCAAAGACATAATTCATACAACAGTGTTAGCATCAAATTCAAAGAAAAACGATCATAGTATACAGAAACATAGGTTAGTTTCCCGCAAAAGAGGAGCGGTCAACAATTTTCAATGATGCCGGCAGGACATGATGTTCCAAAAATATAAAATCCGTATCACTGATCGGTATTCTTAATCCATGTGATTTTCGTTTGTAAAGTCGATATTTAGAGAATGATGTATCTCAGTCACGCTTTGATTGTGACTGTTCTTATGAAAACTAAGATGATCTTGAATTACGGGAGTTCATACAGCCCCTAACCCCGTGTTAAGTGGAATTAGATACAAGTTACGAAACGTAACGCCATAGAACTTGCACGCTCCGCTCGTATTTTGCTATCCGCATGTGATATGTATTTTCAATTGAGAAACTTTGAGTGGAAGCGCTTGGTGGTATAGCCCTGTTTCTTAGGTTTCTTCCTTAATGTTCTGTGACGTTCATTAAAGTCGTCACATTTCACACAGGATCACAGTAGCAAACGCTACTATGAGAGATATGTAAACGACAGGTGCCACTGAAATATCATTTTCCAGAAAGGAATTGGTTTTATCTTGCCATGTCGAAATTGTAGTCATCTCTCTTGTCTTGTAATTGCGGAATTTCACAAATACTGTCCAGCTGACAAGAAAACCAGGTAAAGTATATGGAAGTCATGAAAACGAGTACACCGTCATATTCAGGAACCTACTATCAATATTTTGTTACATTTATGCATGATTAAAACGCTTTATTGTATAAGCGTTCGACATTAATGAAAGAAGGTGGGGATTTGGCTATATGATAAGCCAGGTTTTAATTTAGCTCCAACAAATTGTCCAGCTAATTATCAAACAATTTTCAAAAGTGTTCCCTGGATGGACACTTTACAAGATTGTGCTTCACTGAATTCAGAGTTTGGCATATTTCGCCGTATTTTTTTATTTTTTTTTGCTCTCAATTTGAATAAATGGCTGCCGCTACATGAAAATATAGAATCTTAAACTGAACAATACTAACCGTGTTCTCCAGCATCACTGAGATCAAAATTGCGCAATAAAAAATATGATAATGCGATAGAAGTATTTACAGCATATTTTTGGATCAGTAATATAAATATCATCCATTGACTGAAACTCATTTCCACTGTCTGAACGGAGTTTACTTGCAGTAGAAATGAGGCCCATTGATAATCTATTTCTGTGACGTGAAGATTGTGATCTCAAGCAAGACACGAATTCGAAATTGAAACTGAAATGGAGAGACTTGTCTGTTTCGCATCCTCGCTAAAATCAGGGGTATCTCTATGCCGGATACCCCTTGTACACTTGGGCGCTGTATCGCGTTCAACGAAAACACAGCTGTAAAGTCAACCACCTCGCTGGGGGTCTAATAACACCCCAGCCACCATTCGCAACTTCTCGGGGATCTCCGGTTTGAGATGTCCCTCGAAGGCCATTGACGCCATATTGGACTAGAGCGTGGTCACGTGCGTTTCGGTCTGTCAGGGAACTGTCAGTGACGTCACGGGAATTATATCTTGCCAATACGTGGCGTGTGTTCCATTTAAACTGATGGTTTTCTATTGAAACGTGCTTCGAATGAAAAGAATAAACAGTTTTTAGAATATCTGACGTAAATCAGAGACTCGCAGGGAAATATTTGCTGGTCGGGGATTAAGGCTTCCGCGAGAGTGATTGGGCTTCGGAGCCATGCGTATTAAACCCTTCCGGCGCGTCACATCTGGAGATTCATAGGAAATTCATGTTGTCGTCCCCCGAGCGTAGAATCGGTCCCCTTCGTAGATTTCCGCTCGGGAGTTCCGAATGAATCGGTCCCCTTCGTAGATTTCCGCTCGGGAGTTCCGAATGCCCAGCCACCAGTCAGATTTTTGGACCGGATTCGGGGTCTTCGCGCACATCGCCGGATGTGACATCATATATAGTAAAATAGATGTTTACCGAACATTTCGATTATTTTTCAAGTCTGCATAATACCTCTGTTGACCTAGCGTTAAAAAGAATTATCTGGAGATAATTTTCCCTGTTTATCTGGACAGAGCATATGAAAAGTAGTTCGCTCATGTGCAACACTGAAGGAGTCGTTCGGCCGGATTCAAACTGAATCGTGCGTTCGTTGGTTTTCCCCTATACGTCATAGCAACGTAGTAAAGGTCAACTTCCGCTATTGGAGGCAGGGATGGTAAATGAGCCTGCGAAATGGAGCATGCGCTGTGGGGAGGATGCTGTAAAGTAACCTTCCGCATATATTGACCAATCAGATCACCTGTTTACCGCGACCATGGCGACCGTGAAGAGATTCGAAAACACCATATGTAGCTTGTGGGTTACCCGGTGGAAAATGAACAGGCACATTTTCAACAACCATGAACATGAATAAATATAAAGGAAACATAGTTGAAAACAAAATCTATTTAAAAAAAATATACCCATTCAACTACCATCAAACATCCAACAAGCCAGGAAACACTGAAACTGTAAAGGCGGTCCGCAATGTCAGTGTATTCGATCTCACCTAGGCCTACCCACTGAAGGACTCGAATTGGGTGAAATAACGCACAGATTTCTATAAAATTGCACTGATCTATCCATTAATATTTTATTGTTATGCATGCTTGGTTTAAATATTTTACCTTCGGTATCAGCGAATAGTGTAGCACAGAAAGTAAAACTCTAACTAGCCACAACTGTTCGTATCAATAATGCCTGCGGTTGATAGTCACAAGCGACGAGTATTGATCACCGTGTGCTATAACCCGTACCGTATAAACGTTCATTTTAATGCTCCTTACCGGTTATTTTCTGGAAGCTAATTCCTTCTCCTCCACTCTGTCGCTTTTATTAAATTCTGGGCAGATCAAGGTCACGCGTCTCGCCCGTTTCACTTTGCAATGAGGGGCGATATATACGATATATGTAAATCTCATCTTCTCATATATTTCAGCTTGTTTCATCAATGAATGAACGAATTTTATTTCATAAAACCCCAGATATGGGGCATTTAGAAATAATAATGTACGTAATAGAACTAATGGCGAGAGTCTGACCATGATTGTATGAGCATAACTGATACTGACACATATACAGAATTATGATATTATAATAACTCGCGAACATGACATGAAGATCTTAACAAATTGAGCACACAAGAAAACGAAAGAACATGTAAGTGAACAAGGTTTATAAACTTACACTTCTGTGGAAACACAACCCATTTGACTAGAAAATAAGTAGCAGTAAACTGCATTGGTGGAGAAATCACCCCAAATTATTAATTGAAAGCACCTCCCTCTCCTAAAATACAACGTGCCAGAGCAGTAATTTGACGATAGTAAAGTTTACTCACATTCATATCAATTTATTGAAACTAATTTATGTCTAAATATATTTCTGTAAATATTTAGCCCTGAGCAGATTAATACTCTATTATCTAGAAAGCATTGTGTTATTCCTTTAACAGTAATAGAATTTAGATAAATCGGTCAATCCCAGGATATATTTCTCTGTTTATAATATCTCGAGGTCAGCCTGTTTCTCCCACACAGATGTGGTCTGACCATGACGTTTTCAAATATACATCCCTAAATCGTGAGAATTGAGCTCCATATCATCCTGGATATAATAAAGTTCTTACATTGTATACATTTGGGGGATTCTAACAGCTGCTGAACCTGAAACAGTAACTGAATTTGTTAAATACATTTTGGGGAATGATTTTCCAAAAATTGTCTTCTCAGTAAACTATCGCTTGATCCACAAAAGTTCCAACGTCTTATTCGTCAGAACAAAATCAGACTCATTCAGACCTCTGACCATGCACTGACTGATCATTAATAAGAATGGATCGCTTGATTTTCTCTGGTCTATAACCGCATATAAAACGGAAGAACTCCCTGTTTATTTGTTTGCAATAACTTGAACCAACAAGCAAAATACTCTTCTGGTAGGCCAGACAGGATATACCCTTCGTTTTGACGATAAAATTCGTTCTACCATATATTGACTTTTTTGCTTTATTTTCGTTATATTGTGGTAGAGATTTTCCCTCTGAAGCTTGTTATATTTCTTGCTTGACTCATTGGACTAATGCCCTCATTGAAGACTTTGAGTTTGTTACGCGATTGATACGGTACTTTGATTTTTCATTATTGCAAGAAAAAGAAGGATTTGTCCATATTAACTTTGGGAGGCTCTGTTCAACAGAATTCGAGTTTCCGAAAGTGAGTGTGGTATCATCAGCAGAAGAGATTCCTTTCACCCCTGTCAATGTTTCTGAGTGAGAGTTACCTCCCTTTTCAAGCACCGCTTCCAGCCACAACAAATCATGGCGCGTTGCGATGGACGCATACAGTTTTGGCGCTGTTTCTTTTGTTTTTGTTTTGGTTCCTTTGTGGTTCTGATTTATGGTATACTGTTTTCACCTTACTATGATTATTGATAGTACCATTGTTCTTCGTGTGCTGTCATCTATGAGTGAAACAGTCGTCCTCAATCACATGGCTAAGGAACAACAACAACATAAACGATAATGCAGGAGTCAAGCGAAACCCCCACCCCCCCGAACCTCGGGGTTTAGTGGGCTCATACTAAAGGACGGCGGAAAGGCAGGCCGCCGGCGGAAAGGACGGCGGTGGATAAAAACATATGTTACAAGGCTTGGCGGGGGATAATTTGTGCCTAGATGTATTACTTGTGTAAATTTATACCGATTTCATATATTTGCAGGTACCCACAACGTCGTATGGTCACATGAATGTCGGATAATACTTCACGGCCGTCACGGCTAGCGAAAATCAAAATGGCGGCCACCATTTTGATTTTCGCTAGCCGTCACAGTATTATCCGACATCCATGTGACCATACGACGTTGTGGGTACCTGCAAGGCCGCCATTTTGATTTTCGCTAGCCGTCACAGTATTATCCGACATCCATGTGACCATACGACGTTGTGGGTACCTGCAAATATATGAAATCGGTATAAATTTACACAAGTAATACATCTAGGCACAAATTATCCCCCGCCAAGCCTTGTAACATATGTTTTTATCCACCCCCGTCCTTTCCGCCGGCGGCCTGCCTTTCCGCCGTCCTTTAGTATAAGCCGGTTTAGTGGGGACTTAGCAAATGAGAGTTGTTAAAATGCTTCAATGCCCTACCCTCTGGGGCAAAACATTGAAGTGAATCCCCACCTTACTTCAACCAAATACAATTTATGTCCCATTCCTAGTGCAGGAGTCAAACGAAATCCCCACCCCCCCCAACCTCGGGCAAGGGTCCGGCTTAGTGGGGAATTACCTGGGGATTCACAACATGTTTACGCCCCAGGGAGTGGGGCTTTCTCACGTTTTCAGTTCTGTTTATCTTGGGATTGAGGTAAGACTTCTTCTACCTAGGGATGGGACATAAAATGTACTTGGTTGAGGTTTAGGTCGGGATTCACTTCAATGTATTGCCCCAGGGGGTAGGGCATTGACGCATTTTAACAACTCTCATTTGCTAAGTCCCCACTGAACCCCGAGGTTGGGGGGGGTGGGGGTTTCGCTTGACTCCTGCATAGGTAAAAGAAATATTAACTCAATACGAACATAAACAGGACTGAAAACGTGTGAAAGCCCCACTCCCTGGGGTGTAAACATGTTGTGAATCCCCAGGTAATGCCCCACTAAACCCGACCCTTGCCCGAGGTTGGGGGGGTGGGGATTTCGTTTGACTCCTGCATAAGGGGCCGAAGTGCTCCGCCGTCACTGAGACCAATCCGTCACACAGACCAATCCGTCACACAGACCAATGCTGGGGATAGCAGGGGGTTGAAAAGCTGTGCTCGCTGGTGCGCAACGACTGACGGCCATCGTCCTAAACAATATCAGAGTCCGGTTAGGGAGCGCTGCCTAAATGCTAATAGGTCGTTAGTGACTTTGTGGGGGGTAAATCGATTAATTGAATCATGTTAATTAAAGTTTTGGTTGCACGAGCAGGACTCACGAAGACGGCCCACCATTGTCAGTTTTAAGGGGACCACCATTGTCAGCTTTAAGGGGAGGTAACTGCCGTTTTCTACAGAATGCAAGCTATTATATAATATTTTTTTTTTACTATCATATAATAAAAAATAATTATTACCTACAAACAGGACACTGAACAATACAAATATGACAAACTAAACTAATTTTATTTAATTCACAGGAAGGCAATTCTGTTTAATGCAACCTAATGTTATTTCATGATTTCAATGCTTTTTAAATGGAGCACTAAATATTTTTAGAACAATGGAACAATTAAAATTATCCTCTACCTATCCTCTATCCTCTACCTGTGAAAACCATCAAGTCTTTATCCTTGTTTAAATCAAAGATAAAATCATACCTTCTTGAAAACTAACTGGTATCACATACCTTTAATATGTCATACGCCCAATATATGTTTGCTAATGTGTTGATTTCACCAGCTGTATTGTCACGTACATCAAACTTTATTTTTAATTCCAGTCCAGGAATTGATGGATTCCCGGTAGAATTTTTAAAGTTTTTTTGGAAGGAGATTGGCTATTTTGTCCTTAGATCTATCAACGCCGGGTATGAAAAAGGTGAACTGTCTATCAGCCAGAGGCATGGTATTATAACTTGCCTACCCAAGCCGGATAAAAATCGCAATTTCTTAACAAACTGGAGACCCATAACTCTACTAAATGTTATTTATAAATTAGCATCGGCTTGTATATCAAATAGAATTAAATCAGTTTTAGATAAGTTAATTAGTGAAGACCAGAAGGGATTTGTCCAGGGTCGTTACATTGGAGAAAACATTAGATTAATTTATGACCTTATGTTATTAAGTAAGGAGAAAGAGACTCCAGGACTCCTCCTCCTCATTGATTTTGAGAAAGCTTTTGACTCAGTTTCTTGGATTTTCTTGGAAGAAGTTTTAAAGGCATTTAATTTTGGAACTTCAATCAGGAGATGGGTAAATACTTTCCAAAACAACATCCGAACATGCGTAATACAAAACGGTCATTTATCAAGCTTTTTTCAAAACGGACGAGGATGTCGCCAAGGAGATCCAATATCGCCATACCTTTTTATCCTATGCGCCGAAATATTAGGAATAATGATCAGGCAAAACCAAAACATAAAAGGTATTGCAATTGGTGGTCTCGAGTATAAGATCAGCCAATATGCCGATGATACTCAGCTAATCCTTGACGGCTCGGAAAAATCTTTAAGGCAAGCACTTCAAGAAATAGATTTATTTTTTAAGTTATCGGGCTTGAAGTTAAATATAAAAAAGACAAAGGCATCATGGATTGGATCCCTTGTGGGATCGGAAATACGACTGTGTCAAGATGTTAAATTAGATTGGGTTACAGACTTCAATCTGTTGGGGATAAATCTTTCTACTGTTAATTTTATAGATATATGGAAAATGAATTATTTGGCTAGATTGGAGGATTTGAAAAAAGAACTTAGCAAATGGAAAATGCGAAATTTAACAATATTAGGTAAAATTACAATTATTAAATCAGCTGACCTGTCTAAGCTTACCCACCTTTTCCTTGCCTTGCCAAACCCCCCAGAACACTTTGTCAAAGAACTCAATTCAATTTTGTTTAAATTTATTTGGAATGGAGGTAGTGACAGGATTCAAAGAAGAATAATAACTCCGGATTACAATAGAGGTGGGCTGAGGATGGTTGATGTTTCCAACTTTATTCATAGTCTAAAAATTTCTTGGATGAAAAGATTACTTTTGGAGAAAAAGAAGTGGAGCAATCTCATTTTTGTGGAAGTTTCAGACCCAATTTTATTATTTGACACGGGTAATGAATATTTAAAAGATTGCATGGAGACTATAACAAACCCTTTCTGGAAAGATGTATTTAATGCTTGGTACTTATGTCAAAAAAGATGCAACCCAAGTCAGTAAAGAACTTTGTAGACGAACCTTTGTGGTACAATAGTAACCTAAAAGATTCTGGGTTTTTCGTAAAAAACTGGTATCAGAACAGAATTAGGTATATCCGAGACATCATCACCAATAAGGGTGAAATTATAGCTTTTCATGACTTCAAAGACAAATATGGTGTAAATGGAACAATCTTAGATTATAGGCGCCTGGTAAACAGAATACCGGAAGCTTGGAAACAAGAGCTCCGCAAAAACAAGTTAGAAGTAGAAATCACTGTACATATGCCTGTTCTTGGAAGGGCCAGGGAGTGTTTGGTAAGGCAAGGAAAGGGTTGTAGATTGTTCTATGATACCTTAAATGCTGGGGCTGATAGTGTAATTAAATCCCAACATAAGTGGGAAGAATTAGTACCATTTCAATACCAGACGAATTGGAGTGAAATATATATGTGCAGCTTCAAATGTTCAGATGAAACGAAACTCAGAAGCTTACAACATAAAATATTACACAGAACATTGGTTACAAACTCGTTCCTCCAAAAAAATTAATATTCGAACGGAAGAGCTATGTTCTTACTGTAAGAATGAAAGAGAAACTATTGAACATCTTTTTCTACACTGCCCAATCGTTAAAAAGCTATGGCTAGATTTGCACTCTTGGATGACCACCTCTATTAATTATACGGGAGAATTCTCAAATCATCATATTATTTATGGGTGGGAGAACCAGCAGACTTTCTTAAATATTTTATTGCTAATAGCAAAACAATACATTTATGCAAACAAATTTTCATCGAACACTCTGATCTTTAAAGTCCTACTCAGTAAATTAAAAAGCCAATACACTACTGAAAAGTTTATCGCAAAGATAAACCATAATTTTAGGAAGTTCAATAAAAAATGGGCAACAGTAGAAAAAGCTTTTCAAGAAATAGATAATTAATACAATGGAGTCCAAATTACTACTTATTACGACTACTTGTTACTTATATTATACGGAATGTGATTTGTGATGTTGGGTGAATGTGGACGTATGCAAATGTGAGTGGATTTAATTCGTATTAATCTTGTTTCATGTAAATAGCAACCGAATATGTGTATAATAAAAAAAAACTTAAAAAAAAACTTTATTTTTAATTTTCTTTGGGATAGAACAAGTCCCCTGGGGCTTTATTCCCACCAAATATATACCGACTGACTACCACTCATGTCATACTATTACTATTATATATATGTATGTATGAATTGATGATTTAAATAAGTTGGTGAATAAAATTCAATTCAATTTAAAAATAAAATTTAATGGTAAATATTACTGGCAAATCGTGGGAGCACCAATGAGGGCAATTCCCTCACCCGAGTTATGTGATTCTGCTATTTATCAGCACATCAACAGACTGATGGAGCGGTTCCCATTACGGCATGATATCCTGCTTCACAAACGATACCGGGACGATGGCTATTGGATTTATAATGGTCCAGAAAAAGAGGTACGAGACTTCTTTGAGATGGCAAATAATACTCATCCTCAGTTAAAGTTCACTTTCGAGATATCAGACAGATCTATCAGATTTTTGGATACCGTAACATTCAAAGGGAAGAAATTTAAAAGCAGCAGTATTTTGGAAAAGCGGTGCATCCAGCAACCAGGACAACATCTTCTGTCTTTCCAAAAGACCCCAGTCACTGAAGGCCTTGGTCTTCTTTCGGCGTTTTCCAGGTGGCTTGGTGGAAGCTTGGTCAGGTTCGGCCCTCTTCCTCCCAGCAACATTCTTGGCACACTCACGATCCATTTGCCTACAAGTAGCAAAATGCTTGGTAAATACAGTCTTCTTCGTTAATGTCTTTGGACAGAAAGCACAGTGGAAATGGCATCTCAACCGATCGGTGTCTTTATAACCAGGACAAATTTGGGGACATCCAGTTATCTTGTATCTTGAATAATAAAATTAACATTTAATATTAAATTCACATTATTCTAATTCACAGTATTAGAATACTCATTCACATTCTTAAATTCACATCCATTTTAGTGGATATTTAATTAAAAATTAGGAAAATGAAGAAAAATCTAGATTTAGAAATGTATTTTTTTATGAAAATCAATGTCTAGACAGTTCCCAGATCTATCAATAGAGCTATTAAAACTATATCAATGAAAAGCTTGTAAAAACAGTACCACAAAAGCATGTCTGTCTGTGTTACGGTTGTATTAATACAGATGTGTGTATTAGCCGTTAACTGTTTTCAAGAGATCAGCAGAACAAAAACAACAATCCTTACCTCTTAAATGAACTGTTCCCCTGTCACCTGAGAAATGGCTAAGTGTGTTTTTACCTTGGTTATCCAGGTTGGTTTGAATTTCTATATACTAAATAATTTAATTTCGGTATCTTTTCTTAATATTTTTAATCGGTACTTTTTTTTACATCTAAACCAGTTATATTTTAAATAATTACATTTAAAGGAGTACTTACTTTATTTTATATAGGTTCCTATTACAAAGGTTAGATTCTTAAATAAATGTAACCAACTATTTTGCTGTCGTTGAGGGTGATTGATAACCTATTATTTTTATTACAATTTGTGAAGCCATGTTTCCGCTTTGAGGTCGACGTGGGCGCCGCCATGTTGCCTGTGGGATGACGTGACTGATGACGTCAGCATTCAGGACAACGTCCCGGCTAACGCTTGCCCAGGGACGTTCCAACTACGGACATTTGAATTACTCTGTGTCCGAGTTTTAATCCGAGGAAAAAACTGGCGCGGCAAATCTCGCAGGTGTAATTCACAAAACGAGAGTGATTTAGGTTATCTCCACCAACTGAATAATTTCTTCCCCAAGTTTTTCAACTGAAACTTGCTCGATTAAATTTGGACAAAATTTGAAGCTAAGCGAGAAGACTAAAAGAGCGTCCTCTGCAATTGTCCAGTGATTTCAGTTGAACGATGATGCTTCTAAGTTCGTAATCATTTTCATGATTACACTTGAATTACTAAAATCAACTAGAACGTCAGTGGATTTACTGGGTTCCTTCTTGTGCGAATTATCGGCATTACCAACACGATCAACCTTAAATCTCCATGACGTTATGACGTTTTTAGATGAGTATACACTCACTTCCGCTCATCTAAAAACGTCACACAGTGGTGCAATGGCGGCGCCCAGTGCACGCCGTGGCGAGCAACAAAATATTCAATATTTCTTTTATTTCGCATTCTGTCAACATAAGTTTTATATAATAAGGTCTGGAATGCGATTGCCGATAAATATAGTCACACTCAAAAATAAGGTAAGTACTCCTTTAATAGCTAAGGAATTAATTTTCTTATTATTTTTAATTAGGCATTCTTCAGTAATTTTATTTATATCTAAACTAGTTATTGTTTATATAGACCAATTATATTTTAAATAATTTATTTATATCTAAACTATTATAATTTACTATTTATATAAACCAGTTATATCTCAAATAATTTAATTCAACAAATTGGACAAGTTTTTATATTTTTAATTACGCCTATATCAGTATATTTCATAGATCTAAACAAGTAACTGGGTGCCATAGTTTAGCATTTTTCCATGTTATATCTTTATAATAATAAAAGCTAACTTTTATCCTTTATAAATCAAAGTCTAATATCAAAGTAATTACAAATTTTTACAATGCTGAACATCATGGAGGGTCCATTTTTGGCTACATCCTCTTAGAATTTTTTTTAATATAAAATACTATATATAATAAAATACTATATAGAGTGCAGTGGGATGAATGGAGGGATCGGGTCCTGGCTGTCCCCTGCTAAGACAATGGCTTGGGTAGCTAGGATAATCGCTGCTCCTCGCAGAACCATGATAGAGCACTTAGTCGCGGCGATGCCTTGATCACTGCCGCATTGGTCTGTGTGACGGATTGGTCTCAGTGACAGACTGGTCTGAGTGACGGCGGGAGCACTTCGGGTACTGTTGACATAAACTGGTTTCATTTTGTCAGTCTGACAAATTATAGTAAAATAATAACCAATAAAAGTGCTGGTCCTGCAAACGGCCTATTTGTTTAAATCGCCTACATGCCAATTAGGCAAATCCGTGCTCTGCTCCAATCCTAATAATGACTCAACATTGATTGAGTGAAATCGACCACCCCCTCTCAGTGGGTAGGCCTATCATTTATACAGTGCACTGAATAACTCAACAAGAATTCATCTTTTTCTTCAGCCTTATCTAGGATTAATATGTTTAAATTATTTTTTTGTGATAACAAATAAATAAAGGTACTTGTGTAAACAAGGAAGCCACGAGAGCCAATCTGATTAGACTTAATAACCGCTCCTCTATCGGACATGTCCCTAATTAAGCGACATGTCCGACAGAGGAGCGGTTATTAAGTCTGAGTTAATTGCCACGAGAACATACCATTTACCACTTAAAAGTACAACAAGCCAAATGATCACAACTAGTAAATGAAGTTCCACATGCTCTGAGCTTAAAACGTGAAATCACAATCAAAACTGCAAATTTTAACAGAACGGAAGTCGGGCATCCAAAGAGAACTTCAAAGCAAGAGAAATAAGTCTAATACCTGTTTAGGTTTAAACAATTAGCGGTTCGGGTAGCGGACGTAAGAAAATTAAGTCCTGCGTGTTGTCCAAGCGTACTGTGTAACACAGGCGAGTCGCTCCCATCAAGCGCCTCATTTTTTTCTTTCCCTGCAAAGCGGAAGAGCGGGTCTATAAAATGTTTCAAAGATTACAGATGATTTACAGTAGTTCATTCTATTAATATCAGTCCTTATGATATTGCTTGCTTCGGCCTGCTCGAAATATCTTTGATTGCATTTCTGTTGCATTTCGGTTCATGGCTATATGGCTCCGGCTCTTTCATCTCGTCCCATTCATTATATGTTGTTTAGGCACCTCGTGAAGGACGTGTCTTGTCAGAAGTCAAATCATTGGTTATCGGATCGCTGACGTAACATTTCCTGATTGCAATTTATCAGTTTGCACAACAATCGATGCACAAACATAGGCTTCACAATGCTAGCTTATCCAGGACAGGGGGTGGTGTTTTAGGTTGAATAAACATACATTGTCTGACATCCTGCACCATACTCTTTGGCAATCATCATAAAGAAACAGCTGGGAAACTAGCCCCAGCAGGGACCTAATGATACTGTCATTAGGTCCCACGTACATCCTAGCCACCATCGTCGTGTAGAAGCCCGAATCGTATAAACAATATTTTAGTTGCTCCTTACCATGCATTTTCCGATAAAACGTATCCTGAACTAGTCCGAATCGTCCGAACGGCCAACATCTGTTGTTTTTTTGAGTGGGTTTCGTCGCCTTTTGTACCAGTCCCCGCTTGAAAATATGATCAGCTCCGCCATGTTTGTTTTCACGCTGGAGTGTCGACTGCGCAAACGGTGGTCTCAGTGAAAACGGGAAGTGCACACACCAACACACAAACGTGGTCGTAAGCTAGGCAGACAAATTTTTACTGAAAAATTCATTCATTCAAATTCATTCATTCAAATTCATTCATTCGGAAGCAATAACCGGACGACCACGTTTGTGGTTTTGGTGTGTGCACTTCCGGTTTTTACTGAGGCCACCGTTTGCGCAGTCGACACTCCAGCGTGAAAACAAACATGGCGGAGCTGATCATATTTTCGAGCGGGGACTGGTACAAAAGGCGACGAAACCCACTCAAAAAGATAACAGATGTTGGCCGTTCGGACGATTCGGACTAGTTCAGGATACGTTTTATCGGAAAATGCATGGTAAGGAGCAACTAAATCATTGTTTATAGGATTCAGGCTTCTACACGACGATGGTGGCTAGGATGTACGTGGGACCTAATGACAGTATCATTAGGTCCCTGCTGGGGCTACTGGGAAACCTATCCCTTGTCCCCATTAATTGCCAAACTTGTCCCTGCTGCGAGGTGATCATTTACATAATAATCACCCTTGTAATCTTGGTGAACTGTATAGCATGAACTGTGTAGGAAGGTACCATAGTAATTGTAGGCCTAATGAATAATGGTGATTGGAAAAGGTAGGCCTATGGAGAATAATTATTCCAAGTTCTATCTGATAAAATTGTCATTTTAAATGTATTATATTACAAATAGAAAAGAATGATATTTATTGTGCATCAGTTATGCCCAAGAATTGGGCTAAAACGCATGTATACAAACAAGCAGACACATTAAAACTTGTTGAAAAAGACTTAGCGACACATGCACATGTATCCCCATGAACACATTAAAACAATACAATATACAATACAATATGTTTATTGCACGACTCGTAAAATGGTACAAGTATGGCAAACAAAACAATATAATTACTATGGTACTTTAGCAACGTAGGAATTATTAGTTAGTATGGTTTGAACCAACAGTGTGGGTTAGTAGTAATTCTAGGACATAACATAGAAGTTGCCAGTGTGTTGATGTATAAACTCTAATTAAGAAGTGTCCAGCCGGTTTTTTGATGGAGGGTTAAGGTTGAGCCGTGACTGGTACATTTGGTGTACCAGTCTTCCTATTTTTGAAGCATTGTCTCTGTGGGGATTTAGTATAGATTTAACTTTTATAATTTCCGGATGGGGTGGGAGTCGGTTACTGTGGATAATTTGGTTTATATAATCTCTGTGTTTGTTATGTCGAGGACAGTATAGCAAGAAGTGTACTTCATCTTCTACTACATTTTGGGTACAGTAGCGACAGAACACTCTAAAACTACCAGACACAAATAATTTATATGGAGAAATAAATAAAATAAGAGAAAAATAATGAAAGGGGAATATGCAACACAGATACAGTACCGTACAGTTTGTAATAATTCACATACAAAATTCAGATTTTTAAGCAGAAAAAAAAAATTACAGAAAAAGTTAAAAATATATGGAAAGTTTTATCTAACCACATAGTTTGTTACATAACCCATCATTACTGTAAATACTTTGATAATGTGTACTACAAGGAAAAGAAAATTAACAGAAATTTCTGTATATTTCAAAAAAGATTTTGAACAAAAAATTGATGAAGGCCTGCTTAATGATAGTTTCAGAAAGGAACCTTTGCTCTGTGATTCAATAGTATCAAAATTCAGACATTTCTTCTGCAAATCCTCTTTTTGATATCCTAACTGTGTCATACTGGCCTGATTTCAACCAAATACCATGACAACAAGAGCAAGACAGTGAATTGTTAGATATTAAAACCACAGTGAGCTAAAAATGTTTTGATATCTGCAGCATAATAATTTGGGGGGTAATTATAATGCACCAATGATCTGTTAGCTCAACAAATGCAAAACCAGTGCAAGGCCTATGTATAGTGTCCAACACTGAAACTGCAGTAAAGGACTTGTATGTAGAATGGGCCATCCACAATAATATTTCTGTTTCCAGTAACCGTACCTACCCATATATTACCTACCCATATATTTTGCAGTTAGAAATAAGTTTGGGCAGACATTTTCTTTTATTTTTATGTTTATAGCAGTCATGGCAGTAGGCCTACTCCTACTGAAATTCTATAAAAAAATAAATTCCTGCCCACCCACCTACACAATTTTCTATATTTGGTTACTGGAAACACAAATATTTGGTTACTGGAAACACAAATATTATTGTGGATGGCCTTGTCAGACATTGAAACTACAGACTAGTCTCTAGTCGAATTGCTGTAAAACAACCCCCCCCCCCCCAAAAAAAACCCATAATGCCACAAACATGGTAAATGGTGGTGAACATCGTGGCAATTCAAGTTGGATGTGTCCAAATTAACAGGCTTCCCAGAATAATATATAGATAATTGAATCAAATAGTTATTATGTATGATTTCAGGTGATGTAACCTTACTCAAAGAGTTTCCATTCACTGTCCTGGAGAGGCATATCAAAGTATCGAGAAAACTTCCTGTTTGTGTTATTTATAAGGAGAAAGGTAAGGAATATCTAATGCTTGAAGAACACATGTACACTACTAATGTTGCAAGAAACCGTCAAGCCTCTGTTAACCCTATCTGGCCTAGGTGATTTGGGGAGTACCGCAGATGTGGGGAGGGGTGGAGGGCTCATCCCCCAAAATATTTTTGTGTGGTTTCCAGGTTTGAAAAACCAAACATTGTGATATGACTGAAATACTGTTGAAAGCGATGTTAAATCATATTCACAGTGATGCCATTTTCACAGAAAGGCATTTTTCTGGCCATTCTTTATCGATATATTTTATTTATGCATTTTAACTACATGATACATCAGTAAATAATCAAAATATTTATTTCTTCCCATTTTTATACGCCCGCCAAAAGGCGGACGTATTATGTGATGGCGGTTTCCGTCCGTCTGTCCGTCCATCCGTCTGTCCGTCCCCCGTGTCCGGTCTATATCTGGGACAGTTTTCTATCTACAGTTCTAATTTTTGGTGACTGGATACCCTATGGGGAGACGATGTGTCGCGTACCAAAATGAAGGTCAAGGTCGGAGGTCAAAGGTCACTGGCCTAAAAAACAGGAAATCACCGAAGTGTTCGTGTCCGGTCTATATCTGTGATCGTTTCCTATCCACAGTTGCAATTTTTTGTGAGTGGATACGCTAGGTGGAGACGATGTGTCGCGTACCAAAAATGAGGTCGAGGTCAGAGGTCAAAGGTCACTGTTGAAAAAAATCAGGAAATCACTGATCATTGACAGTTTTCTATCTACAGTTCTAATTTTTGGTGAGTGGATGCCCTAGGGGGGAACGATGTGTTGCATACCAAATGTAGGTCGATGTCAGAGGTCAAAGGTCAGTGTGACAGAAAAATCAGGAAATCATTAAAAATTTCTAATTTTTTGTGAGTGGATTCAATAGGGGGAAATGAAGTGTCCCATACCAAAATATAGGTCAAGGTCGAAGGTCAAAGGTCACTGACCCAAAAATTAGGAAATTATTAAAAATAACATTTCGTTGTGTCAGTAGATACATTAGGGGACACGATGTGTCACATATCAAAATGTAGGTCAAGGTCAAAGGTCAAGGTCACTGACCTAAAATCATGAAATTATTGAAAATCATGATTTCTTGAGTCCATTGAGAAACTACTGGTAGCCATTTTGTCCTGTACCAAAATTTAGATCCAGGTCAATAGTCAAGATCACTGTTACACCAGAATCAAGGTCAAAGGTTAGTGTGACTTAAAAACTAATTTTTGGTGAGTGGATTCAATAGGAGGAAATGAAGTTTGCATACCGAAATAAAGTTCGCATACCAAAAATTAGGTCAAGGTCAAAGGTCACTGTGACCCCAAAACCAGGAAATTGTTAAAAATCATGATTTTTTGTGTCCATTGAGAAATTACGGGGTTTGTCATGTACCAAAATTTAGGTCAAGGTCACTGTGACTCCAGAATCGAGAAATCTTTGAAAAGTACTTTTTTTGTGTCTAGATACATTAGGGGGACATGATGTGCCACGTACGAAAATGTAGGTCAAGGCCGAATGTCAAGGTCACTGTGACCCCCAAAATCATGAAATTCATAAAAATCATGATTTGTTTGTGTCCATTGATATATTGACGGGAAGATGATGTGTCGTGTACCAAAATTTAGGTCAAGGTCACTGTGACTCCAAAATCAGATATCATTAAGTCACATTTTTTCATATGCCTATCGAAGATGAGGTCATGTACATGTACTGCGATGTTGTACGATATCTCTAGTTTCATGGTATGGAATGGTATCAAATACCTTACTCGCATGGCGAAGAGGAGCCATACATCAATTTGTCAAAGGTCAGTGTCACAGTCCCCCAAAACTGAATCATGTTTAGCTGTTTTTTTTTTTTTTCGTGAATATTGCCCTGGACAAACCACTGGGCATTTATTACCGGATGGTATAGCCACGGTTTTACAAACAACCCCTACAGTTCCACGTGGCCATGGAATATGGGGCGAAGATATTATAGTGTTGATACTGTAATAAAACACTGCATATGATATAGCCAGAACGTAATAATTTTACTAACAATCGTTCCGTACGTTATTCCAATACAAATTGCCAGGTTAAAGTTGCTGCATTCTGATTGATTTAAAAATAAATTTGTGACCGATTCTGACACGTTCCAGCAAGGACCAATATCAATATGAACAATGGGGCGTGGTTAAAAGAATGACATTTGTCAGTACATTCCTAATCAGTTTGAATAACTTGTACCAGATTAACATTCTGGCGTGAAAAATATAAAAGAACAATGTTACCATATTATGCTGATAAATTGACCCATCGAGCGCCGATTATTGACACGTGCCAACAATGAATATTAATATGGAATTTGAAGCGTGGCTAAGGCAGAAAGGCATTTGACAGTAGCCTCGGATACACAGATAATGCAGCAATATATCACATAAAAGATAATTCTCCAAGCCGTCCATGGCCGAGTGAAAACCCTATATACCATCTATATAAATTTAGTATATTTTTGACACGATTGACAAAGACACGACATGGACAGTAATCATTGTAATAAAAAGGGAAATGAGGATTAGATACTGCATGACAAGGACAGATAAGGAAAAATTATAAAAAACAAAATATACTAAGAAAGATGACCGTTAGACGTTAAAAAGAACATCTTTAGATATACATCTTTAAAATATCAGGGACAAATGTATCGGATGCATACCGACGTAATTTCACAAAAGCCGCGTCAGAACATTGCGTCTGGAGAAAGGTTACATTTGTACTCAATTGTATTAACAAAGTAACTAAGATGCACGGGGTGAACCACAAAAGGCTCCAAATATCCTAAACTGACATTGTTTAAAGCACCAATAGACACAGTTTACTCTGTTTAATGAATATTAATGAGACATATCGTAAACAGTGAACACGTGTAGACACCACGTGGAAGTGAAGATATGTAAACATTCCTCTGGTTTTTAATATAACTGGTTTTCTAATACATGTAATGATAAATTATTTTCTCGTCTGTGAATTATTATACTATGATAGTTCGACAAGATCAAGTACCATACAAGACTATGTATATTCCGTTGATTATGGCGGACAATATAATAGTTACGAATATGTACAAAATGGGTTCGCTAACAAATTATAGCTCATCAAGGAACTTATGGTTCAATAGTCTACTTTTTCTAAAAATTAAAATAGTGGGTTGTAAGAAGGAGAGAAAATTTATGAAATATACCGGTGATCTGTTAACATGACAGGAGTTTAGCTGATTATATGTGTTAGATTGGAATATTCAGAGTTCTCTCCCCTGTGGAGTCTCCTGTGTTTGAAACAGCTACATTTAGTTAAACTGTTGTGAAATAAAAACCATACTTTTACTAATTTAACGGGGAGAGGGGTCCTTTATGAACTTCATACCTGTTTATCAACCCAAGAATGTGGTTTACTTCATCCCTTTCTTCTTCCTTCATGAAAAGTTCTCTCGTCTGAAAGAAATGCATTTGCAGGAAAACTACTATTTTCTTGTGTTTGACTATTGTCGATTTCAGTGTGGGATATGTGAGCTGTCGGTTCTTGCTCCAAGGTCAACTAGTTTCCAAGAGTTAAGCTCATTTTAGTTTATCATTCAGTTTTAGATGTGATATATGTTACATTCTCAGAAGCACAAAAGTGTAGACCTTTCTCTGGATTGCTAGCTACCAATTGGAATCAAGGCTATTAAACAACCTTGAAATTTGGACCAATATAATTCCAGATATACGGGCGTGTATTGAAGCCCCTTGGGCTCTTGTTCAATTTTGAGAAAAAATGGAAAAAGATCACTTTCAAATATCTTTTCTATTTGTCGTGGTCCTCTGAATGAAGATTATCCAAACAGGCTAAAAATGACCACAACATGATGAGCTACATAGTCACAAAGTTTAAGCTCTCTGTTCCCGATTTTTAAACATGAGAGAAAGTTCACTGGAGGGGTGAAATCCCCCCCCCCCCCACACTCGCTCACCACCCCCAGAGAGGGTGAACAGATCACTCAACGGATATGGAGAAATATGGTCTCTTGAAGCAGGTGGTAATTATCTTACAAACAAGTTAAATGCTTATCCATGATATAGACTATTTGATAAAAGCACATGTTTACAATGTCTTGTATCACCATGCTATCCTGTGACCATTCCACTCCATTTAGTAACAGACGATTGATTGGCCGACATCCATGGCATGCACGCAGAAGCTGTGCGCTGCAAACCCTAGTGCAATCATAGGATATATTTGAAAGTAGTACATTTGTAGGTATACAATCTGATGCCATGAGAATTGTAGACCTTGGCAGCATAAAATAGTTTCAGTTATTAAAGTTTTGTTAATAAGTTAATTGAGGTTCATCGTGATCTTGACTGTTAAAAGCTTATGCTGATTTTATTCACTTTTCTGTGTTAGGTTATGATAGATCCCAGCTTGAAACTATGTTACATGAACTATGGAGAAACAAGAACATCATATCAACTTACTCTAGATGGGAAGTTGGAACCTATGTTCTGGTCAAGGTGAGAATCACTGCCGGTACTGCTCATACTGTTTTTTTCCCTGATAATACAGTCCGAGTCTGCATGCGTGACCCTGCTTGACATTCTCACTATACATGTAAGAGTTTGTAACCTTCTGAACTGTTGGAGTAACACCCGCTGCTAGCATGCACATTGTTTTCATCGATTTTGAGCAACACTGGAAACGTGTATCTGCATACGAGACACGTGAAAAGGGGCCATTCAAGTATTACGTTTGCAAAAAAATTGATTTTTTTGATCCCCCTCCCATATGCAAAATTTCACCCAGCATAGGAAAAAATTCTGATTTTTAGGTCCCCCTCCCTAAAAATGCCCCCAAAATGCATCCTGTATATCTGACAAACATGACAAAAGAATGAACATATTTTGTACTTAATAATTTAACAAGAACAGCATCCTCTTTATCTGTGACATCCTGAGTCCAGTCTGCTCCATTAATAACGGACAATGCTGATTGGCTGATAACCATGCGCATGCCATGTTTAAACCGCAATGCAATTAGAGGGTGTATCTGACAGTAGGAATTATACATTGGCCTGAATGGCTTTATACAAGAAAAAAAAATTTTTCTGATGTAATTATTTCCATAATAGTATTTTGTGTGTATGGTAATGAACTTGAGATAACTTAAGTATGTTTTTTATTTCTCTCAACTTTTTAAAATTTCAGACCTTTTATATGTGATTTGTTGAAAATAATGAAAATATGCAACCAGAATATTTTTACAATAAAAAAATATTAATGGGATTGGTACATCTAGTACATCTGCCTAAATTGAAATTCTTATAGTTGCTCTTGATACCTGAATTGAGGAAAAGAAGAAACACTCTCATGAAGGGCGTTGGGAAGGGTGGGGGGGGGGGGGTGCATTTAGCATGTCAATTGTTGACTCTTGTACATTGTTGTTTGATTCATATTCATGAATTTCAGGGTGTACAACATCAACCCAAGCTAGGTGTTCATCTTCCTCAGAGACTACCAACATTAAGATGCTATCTTGGAGAGACGGTGATGTTTGACTACCAGGAGACATTAACAGATATACATAGACTGGACAAATGGCTGAATACACTTGTGAGTGTTGGTCTACTCACACAGAAATATTCTGCCTTTTGCACATTATTTAGAGACATCAGCTGATCAGATCTTTTGACCCAGAATATTTTGAACTGGTGATAGCTGGCATAATGACACTTTCATAATAATTCAATCACAGGAAGTGAAATTTCCCACCATAATATCTTGGAGCGATCAAATTTATTAAAACAGAAAGTTGGCAAGATGGTTCAAAATCAAGCATATAATACATTATTTCTGTATCATTTAAATGATTTCAGAGGTAGATGGAATTATGAGAAGAGCAGATCAAACATGTGTCCCCACAATTGTGTGTGATTGAAATTTCAATTATTAGAGGGATTACCATATCCATTCTTATAATTGAGTCTGCCTGTTAAATTCATCCCCAGATTGTGCTTCAAATTCTAATCAGTCATAATCTCCCGTTTTAGAGGAGAGTAATCCCTCTCCCTCTCCATCACTCACCTGACTTTCCCTCCAGGAGAGTTATTGATCACTCTCCTGGAAACTGAAATGTGTTGGAGAGTAGGCCTAATACTGACAAGAGTGAATCACTCTCTCAATACAAAGTCTGGAAGAGTGATCAACAGCTCTCTCAAATTTGACAAACACGACAGATTGTACAAACACGACAGATTGTAGTCAGTAATAAATTTGTCACGAAACTATATAGATATAAGGTCCTGATTTTGTAACATTTCATTAACTTCCTTTTGTAACAAATTTGATCACCCCAATATTTTAGAGTCAGTGAGAAAATACAGTTCCTTGTGATTCAATTATTAGAATGTAGTAAACGGCAAATTTAGGATATGATGAAGTAATACCCTTTGTAATTCTTCACTTTGTCAGACTCGCTATACAGTGACAAGAGTAACGGTTGTCAGTGTCTGTGTGGGAAATGTAAAAAAAAAAATCCATTTTTAGCTCGCCCTATACGAAGTAGGCGAGGTATTGGGAGAGAGAGGGAAAAGTGGCAGTGTCGGTGTCGGGTTAACTTTTTTTCTTTAGGCTGGACTTAGAATAATTTTGACTTCTTTTGGACTCTGAAAGTCCAGGAGCTTACATCATGCTACACTTATTCAAGCCATCCACTACCCTCGGGGAGCAGGTCCCCATCCCTGGGGCACCGAGTCGCACCCCATATCTCCTAAAGTAAGCTTTGCCCGACCCCATACTCTCATATAGTTTGGGAGCTCAGATCATCCTGTACACTTATTCAATCCATCCACTAACCCCGGGAGCATGTCCCCACCCCTGGGGCACCGAGCCCCACCCTATATCTTCTAAACTAAGCATTGCCCGACCCCATACCATCATATTTTTCTACAGCTTACATGATTCTACACTTATTCAACCCATGCGCTACCCATGGAAGCATGTCTCCACCCTCGGGGCACTGTGCCCCACCATCCATCACCTAAACTAAGCTTCGCCCGATCCCATATCCTCACATTTTCCTGAAGCTTACATCATGCTACACTCATTCAATGCATTGCCCAACTCCATACCCTCATATTTCAATTTCTAATTTTATATCTCTTATATGTGATACTAACCTGTTATTAGGCATGAGATGCAGTGTACATTGTATATACAGTCATACATACCAAATCACATACAGTATATTCCTTTATAGTATTTACTAATAGTTTGGTGACATTATTTTATTTCAGAAGTACAATATCAAAATAACTGGCTCAGGAATCCCGCAGTACCGAACCCCTGTTAGTTTTTTAATTTTGTGTCGCCTTAAATGAAGGACGCCATTTCCTTAAATTTTGCTATCAAATTCTCGTTGACACTGAAGCTTTTGCACAACCATATCTGTGTCCACACATTTAACTTACTATATTAATCAAAAGTGAGTTTGAATCAGTTTGTGATGTCTCAGTCTTTACCAGTGCACATTATTATGGAGCATTACAGTATGATTGGACACAGTTGTCATTGCATTCTTTTATTTGCATACAAATGTGAAGGTTTATCACAGTGCTAGTGTCCCATTGCAGTTGTCATTGCATTCTTTTATTTGCATACAAATGTGAAGGTTTACCACAGTGCTAGTGTCCCATTGCATGCTGGAAATGATAGATTTACTCCTACTATTGCATTGTTATTAGCATTGTTTGTTCACATATCATCACACAAAGATACACGAAGAAAGTGCTCAAAATTGCACACCTATTGTTCCTAACTATACATGAACATGTAAATTTATCAGGTCTATGCAATGGGATGTGTAAGCTTACTTTTGAAAAAAATGTAATCTTTATTGGTAGTTATATAATATAGTTCCTCCTTCAATCCAACCTCAACATCACTAAATATAGAAATCATATTTCTTAATAAATGTATTATTTTAAATGATGTGCATTGCCAATGATGTGCAACCTCAAATGATGTGCCATCCTGAAGGGCTCGATCTTTTTGCGAAGCTGCATGTATCTCTCATATGTGATACTAACCTATAAGGTAGGAGATGCAGTGTACATTGTATATACACAAACACGTCAAATCAACTACAATATATTCCTTTATAGTAATTACTAATAGTTTAGTGACATTATTTCATTTCAGAAGTACAATATTAAATAACCGCAGTACCGAGCCCCTGGTGGTTTGGAATTTTGTGTCGCCTTTAATGAAGGACACCATTTCCTTCAATTTTGGTATCGAATCCCATTCCTCATCATGATTTAACCTAAAGCTTTTGCACGAACCATATTTGTCCATGTATTTCACACCCACGTCTCAGACCAAATTTCAATTGTACATGTATTCATAATGACATGTATAAGCTTAGTTCATCTTTCAATCCAACTTCAACATCACTGACAAAGAAGTCAGATTTTTATAACAATATATGTATTGTCATTGCCAGTGATGTGCAACCTGAAGGGCTCGATCTTTATGCGAAGATGCATGTTATTGACAAAACCCAAAACGGCGAGCTGCCGGGTTACACATAACCCTTGTATTACCATATTATGTACTGTAAAGTGCCTTACCCCAGTTATGGGCAGGAACAACCAGCTGTGATGCAAGGCTGTCTGAGGTGACATATCGGTTGAATAGTTTGCTTTTTTGTTGTATAATCACCCTGAATTCTGTTCGATGTCAGCTGTTTTAATCAGCTTGGTCCAGCACTGAGTTTGACCAGTGATTAAAGTGCCTTTCTAATGGAGTTTCCAGGTTGAGAGTTGTGTCAGTAGAGATGATCAATGGGGTGAGTGGTAGAAGTTCCAGTGGATGTTTATAGCAGAAATCTCTGGCTTACTGGATGCTGGCTTATGCTTCTAAATGAAAACCATGGAAGATAATTCTCATGAATAATAAAGCATCTACATGTACAGTATCCAGTGTCTATGACATTCTAATGTCTTTCTGTTTCTCTTGTCATCAGTTCAAACAGCACCATGTTAAACTGGAGGAAGGGACAGAGGTGACAATAGCAAAGGCAATGTTGGGGGGACATCATGTTCTGATTGGTTTTGTTGATCATCTACAAGAAAATCTGGAGGAAACACTGTTGCAGGTATGTGTCTGGTGTGTGTGTGTCTGATCTATAATAGATTAAGTTTGCATTGTTAACGAATATTGGAATGAGTTGAACTCTCTGTCAGATATGCCCAAAAAGTCCACTCATGGACATGGCAGGAAGTCCAAGAACCCGATCTCCTCTGTACCCATCCATACTGTTTTCAGATGAGACGCTGTAGTGCTGAACACAACGTTAAATATGTTAAACCATAATTCTCTGTCTCTGTCTCTCTCAAGATGAGACTCGGCTACCTTGTTCAAGTTTCTCATTATATTTCAATAAATTTCAAATTTATGTCCCAAGTGGCCTGTGCACTATCAGGGGTACTGTGATCAGCTCTCCCACAAGTGTCATGCTTTAGACCACCCTTGTGGCTTCTCCATCGGTCATTTTAGACCACCCTGGTGGCTAATCCATCAGTCGGTTTAGACCACCCTGTTGGCTTCTCCATAATTATAATTCAGTTTTTCAAATCGGTATATTAAATTGTATTTTCCAGGTACAAGACAAAATGGGGGATCATGTTAGGATCTTTACTGTACATCAACATTCTTCCGATAGAAGGTGAGGAGTTACCACACAGTTTAATAACTGCACTATACTTGCAATGCAGCTGTTTCCAAATAAACTGATATACATTCATCAGTTATATGAACAAACCATGGGATATAAAGATGCATGATCACTTCATTCATTCAAGGATCTTGATCAAATTGCCTGACAACTAACTTGTTAACTTTGTTAGGCCTAATCTATGTTGTATTTGTAAATTATTTATGTTGAGAATAAATAAAAGAACAAAAATATCCCATTGTAACTTAGTTTATTGACAGCCAGAGTACCTTGCATGATTGCTTGACAGCCATTAACTCTTTGCCCCATGTTGACGCCATTTGACGCCCCGTTCTAAACCATACAGGCTTTTCTAGGCTGCCCCATAGACCTTTTCGGTGATCACCTGTAAATTGTCACGTACAAATCTATTGGAAGGCTGGGGTCAAAGGTTTATTAATTTTTTTTATTACTTTTACAGTGACCAATAATTTATGATGTTTAATATTTTCTGAAATAAAATATTATTGAATGAGGTTAATTAATTAATTTATTACATAAGGCGTCAAATGGCGTCATCATGGACTAGGAAGGGGTGTCAAATGGCGTCACCATGGTAGTAAGCCTCCATGGGGCAAAGAGTTAAAGGTCCTAGCAAATGTTCCCCACACTTTTTTATGCTAAATTGTTGTAAGAGAGTAGATTTGGGATTTTATGACTGTTTACTGTATTTGGAAATGGTCACAGTTGGAATAGAACCAACTCAAAACCCTCAAATATCATGCCTGTTTGGACATGGCAAAGGCCGGAATCTTTGATCTGTGACATCAGAGTCTGATTTTGACTGATTGTAGCGATTGTTCTAGATGTGTCTTTTGTTGTGTGAAGTACATCACAATATGACGTCCCATGTCAAGTTTGAATTCATTGTGGTCAAAATCAGACTCTGAGATCATGGGTCATAGGTTACGGCTTCAATACGTTTTTCACCACATCTGTTTTATTGTGTTAGAAAATAAACTTTTATGTCATTTTTTTGAAGGAAGAAATATGAACTTCAAGCTTTAGTGTATGTTTGCTTGCAAAGTGACTAGGGGGTATTTGGTACATGTACGACCTTTAATGGTCTGGCTCATTTCTGTTTTGTGATAGACATTCTTTAGGATTTAGTATGCTTTTATACACAATAGATTTTACTAACCAGAAAGAAGGCTAGTACGTATGTTACACTGAATTTCTTTTTACTAGTGTCTCATTGCTTTGCTTATCCAATACAACTGTGCTGTCTTTCATGTAAAACTGTGCATGTTTTTACTTTTGCTTCCTCACCATGTAGATATCTTATGGAGAAATATAACATCACCCAAGTTCCGGTTGTTGTTTACAGTAGTCGTAGAAGTAAGTTTGTGTTCAGTACTTGCTACATTACTTGGATTTAATAAGCGATTCAGAAAAGGATATGTGACGGCAATACAGGAAAAACTCCCTAGTGTGTGATGGCAATGAAGCTAAATTGTTTTTTTTTTCACTCCAAAACTTGCCGAATAAGATTTTTCTTGAAGTTTACATACTGAATTATCCCCTTCGAAAAAACTAGATGTTCTGTTGCATAAAAATGGAGAAATGATTGATCAAAATGTGCTCCAGGGATAAGCCCGGGAGCACATTTTTTGATCAATCATATCTCCATTTTTATGCAACTGAACATCTCATTTTTTTCGAAGGGGATAATTCAGTATATAAACTTCCAGAAAAATCTTGTTCGACAAGTTTTGGAGTGAAAAAAAAAAATCAGTTTTATTACCGTCAGACACAAACGAGTTTTTCGTATGTAAATGTCACATATCCTTTGTATTTAAATATACCTGCACATTCAGAGCAAAGGTAAAGCAGTAACAAGAAGCATGTCACATTATTATTCCTCTACGACCATCTGTGTGATTATGGGCTTATTTTACATCATTTTTCTATCTGTGTTTGAAGATACTTTTTTATTAAAACTGAAATTTCCCATCAGAAATCTGCTACTTAAGGAAAATGGACTTTCCAGTTTTTGTTGACAGAAGGATCACCACATACGCATTAGCAAAAATTAAGAGAGACTCCAGGTCGTCTAAACCAAAAGTTAGCAAGCTATTATGAGCACGCTGAAGATAAACCGATTTCCTGGAAAGAACGATGGAAAAATTTCATCTAACTTTACAGTTGATAAAATACTCAAACATTATCTGTTCCATTGAGCGAAAGTTATATTCTTTTAAGAAACTGTATCACGTGAGATCATTACAGATTTGTAGGCAACTTCAACAGCTCAAACGAGGGCAGCAGTGCCTATAGAATAATATGCACCAATAGAGAGCATTGTGTGGCTAATTCTCACTGATTCTCAGTCACATGATTTCAACAAATATAATTGGCTGCAGCAACATGTAGTCAACAGTTTGTGCGATAAGAAAATGTAAACTTGGACATTTTCCACTGATTTGTATGCCTGGAAACGTTGATTCCCCAACATAATTTAAAGCAAAAAAGTATATATTTTCATCAAATTTATTTTAATTATATAAATAATGATAATTGAATGCTGGAATTTTGTCGAGTTGTCAAGTTTTACTGTTTCCTGCAATGAGTGTAGGCTGGTTTTCAGGAACACAGTGCATACACCGAGAGAGGGCACTCAGAATCGCACCTATACGCATATGATAATCTTGCTGGCTGCTATTTTTTTCCCAGTGATTTTTTGATGGATAATTACAATATCAGTGTTATTTCGCCAATACAGTACATCGAACATTCTTGACTGTACACTATTTAATTTTACTTCCTCCCTCCAGGTGATGGTTCCCTGACTGTGAAAACATTTATTGGTCACCAGATTGAGAGAAACAACCTTGAGTTATTCCTTACTGCTCGGCTTATACCTGCCATCCTGTTAACAGTGGTATGTGGGTTCATTATAATTTATATAATCCAAAAAGAATATTCAGAGATACTGTTTACATCTCATGAAGCATTACATAAAATGATACTCCGTTTTAAGAATTCAATTTAATTTTTTACATAAAAACATGTCAACAAAGCTGTGTTATTATTGAACTTCATATCATGCACTTTCCTAGTTATTCTGCAAATAAGTTTTCTTGAAAAGCAAGCTGTGACCTTCAGTTTTGGAATAAATTATGAATTTCACAATTTTTCAGGAGTTGTTCCCCTTGGTTGAATGATCTCCCCTGATGTGATTTCAGAAAAATTATTTTCAATCTGATTTCTTTTCAGTCAAACTTCGAAGAAGAGACACTCTCAAACAGTGATAATCACTATGTGCCAATACTAGTGTGTTTTTATGCTGTATGGGCCAAGGATTCCTTTAGTCACCTATCAGCTTTTCACAGAATGGTGGAGGAGTTTATAGATCTTCAACTCAAAATGCGATTTGGTATTGTTGATGTCTCTGCCGAGAAGATAGGTTAGACTTTCCTACAACTCTTCATGTTAGAATTTCATTCCTTCGACTGGTACAGCTCATTCCAAACAGTCTGATTGAAATCCTTACTAATAGTTGATTTCATTATCATTGCTTGTAAACACATACATTGATTATTTTTAAAGTGACGTATGTTCACTTCATAACCAGATAATCCTTTCATTCTCATGATACAATTTGCCTTTTGCACATTATTGAGAGAACGATAATGTTCTCTCAATATTCTTATTACTTCATCTGATCAGATACTGGTTCATATAATTTCACTTTGCCGTCTTTTAAACCAGGAGAATATTTTGAACTGGTGAAAACTAGCATATTTTCATCTAATATTTGCCAAATTATACATTATTCTAAGCATAATGAGATTTCCTTTGAAAATTGGGAAAATATAGTACATATGTATAAAACTATGTCAGTTATCTTCAGTTCAAAATATTCCCCTGGGTTAAACTGTAGGGCAAAGTGAAATTATATAAACCAGTTGCTGATCAGCTGAAATCATGGGTCATTGCACAGGCAGGCTCTTCTTTGTTCTCTCAATTACAAAAGTGCAAAAGGTGGATTGTCTTGTTGTATAATTGCTACTGCATATGTTCCAGTTCATAGACAATCAAATTATGTTGACTGAGAAGATTGCATGTAAAGAAAGGGTTACATCAAATATCATTACAAATTACTTTTTCCCCAAGCTCCACTCCCGCCCTTGCCGGATATGGCAAGGTATTCAGGCACAGTGGAGATCAAAAGCTACACATATGATTGCATCGACTGATCAAGTTCTGCCTACAGATTCAGGATCAATCTCATCTGGCCATCTTTGTGTAGCCAAGTTGAACATTTGTTTTGCCTTGGCTGAACATTACACATTTTCTGATCAGAATACGGTTTGGTGATAGCTCTATAAATATTCTGTGGTCCATATTAGGAGAAGTGCAACTGTATGACCTCTTTAAAATTCAAATTTGATTGGCTATTCGAAGGGAATGAGCTTTTCCCATTTAAAAATCAGTACAACCACCACTTGCCATATTTGGAAATCACACAGACACCAAAGAAAATTTTCACTGCACGATGTTGGCAAGCTCATATCTTGACTGGCTATATGACATCATGTGCGTTGAACAATTTACCCCATTCATTAGGTCAAGGTAAATGACGGAACATTAGTGTTTGTAGTATATAAACTAGATAAACGTCTGGCTTGTGTGAGGCTAATCTTGTCCAAGCTAGCAAAGGATGCTTGTTCCTCACACAAGACAGGGAGGAGGAGATAACTCATAATCATAACTCATTTCACTTAGAGTTCAAATGCGAGGTGGCACTCTTTTTTACCCTTCAGCCCATAGGGCTGCGGGGCATTGGCATGTACGTACGTCCGTCCGTCTGTCCTAGCATCCATCTGTCAACATGTGTTCTTGTCCGCTGAATATCTGCAGACCTACCAAGTCGGGCCTGATCAAACTTTGGTGATAGCTTCCTGAATGGTGACTGATGAAATGATTAGGTTTTCTATGATGATTTTATGATTTTTAATTATTTTTTA
>JAVTVY010001328.1:0-36805 GCA_036873755.1 Hanleya hanleyi
CGCAACGTCCTGTGTGACTTCTCCACCTAACATGGATACAGACCAGATAACCACCGTGCTGGAGAATGACCCAGAGACACGTATGGTCTTTCAAGGGGTGTTCGCCCGAGATGTGTTCCCATTAGACCGTATGTATCCTGCTGCTTACGTTCTCAACACCGACCCGATGGATCGGCCCGGTGAACATTGGGTGGCCGTGTACTTGACAGAACAGCAGGGGGAATACTTTGACCCGTACGGCCTGCTACCCCTCCATCCCGATTTAACAGACTTCATGGATCAAGGTACAGAGACGTGGTGTTGGAACAGTCAAACGTTGCAAAGCCTGACCAGTAGCGTGTGCGGACAATATTGCTTGTTTTACCTGTACCATCGATGCCGGGGAAGGACCTTATCTACCATCGTACAGATGTTTGACGAGTACCCCAAGGCCGAGGACCGCGATGTACTCGTATATGACTGGGCCGCCCATCATTTCAATGTACACACGCCCGCTGTTCTAGGCTTAAGTTTACAAGCCCCCTGTTCTGGGCTTCAGTTCTTTCAATGTACAAGCCCCCTGTTCTGGGCTTCAGTTCTTTCAATGTACAAGCCCCGTGTTCTGGGCTTCAGTTTTCACGTGGTTGTTCTCACGTTGTTGTTGTTCACTGAATAAAAAAATGAGATCTCACCAAAAAACCCTGTCTTGTGTGTTTTCTATATGAGCATAATGCATGAAACTGGCTTTGAACACCGTATTAGCCAATCAGTGGCCTAGAATGGAGCCAAAGGTAACCCATCCATGTCCAGAAAACATTACCCGGGTGTACAAGAACCCGGATGTAGACGCGGACGTAGGCGAAAGCATCCCAGTACCCGGATGCAGGCGCAGACGTGTACCTAGTACCCGTCCATTGGTTCTTTTATCGATCGCTCATTGGCTCTTTTTCTCGACCGCTGATTGGTCCAAATGAAACTGCCCATCCTCCCATCCTTCTCAGGTTAATTTACAATCCCATTTTGGGGTTCAAGCTCTGTATATCGATGCCGCAACATTGTCTCCGAACCTTGCCGAAAGGGAGACCTTGGACCTTTTGACCTGGATGTGACCTTTGACCTTTTGATGCGAACTTCATCCGCGCACTGCCGGTGATGACGCGCACTTCCGGAGATCCCGCGCGCGCGCTGCGGCCGGGCCGGGCCGAGAAAAAACCCCGGAGGTTGAACATCCGGACGTCTAAGAAAAACATTGGAACTCTTCTGGGTTTGGAGGTAGTTTTAGTAAAACCATCACAACCCACGTGACCTGCGCAGCAGAATGGAAACGACACCCTAGTCTAGCCCCCCTCACATAGGCTTCACATGGATACCTCACTCGATCCCATCGGCCCACTAGTGGCCCACCTAGACCCCAACACGTCTATTTCCATACCTTTTGTCCACTGCGCATGCGCAGAGTGACGATATTTCAACCCCGCACTCACCCCATCAGATGCCCCCTCACATAGGCTTCACATGGATACCTCACTCGATCCCATCGGCCCACTAGTGGCTCCCCTAGATCCCAAAACGTCTATTTCCATACACTTTGTCTATTGCGCGTGCGCAAATTGACGATATTCCTACCCCACATCCATCCCATCGGTTGCCCCCTCACATTGGCTTCACAATGATACCTCACTCGACCCCATCGGGCCATTAGTGGCCCACCTAGATCCCAAAACGTCCACCCCGTATGGACCTATACACCCATAGCCATGCAGTATAGGCCTATAGGCCTATAGGCCTACCCAGGCCTCGGTGACTTTTTCCAAAAATTTCACCGTTTCGCTCCGGGACCCTTCTCATCGTGTTCTAAATGACGAGACGTGAAAAACAAATCCAAACAGCCCATATCACAATGAACGTGTGTGAATTCCCAGGTTGGACCCATACCCCCATATAGCCAGCCTATGGGCCTATATACAGACCTCGGTGACTTTTCCCAAAAATTTCACCGATTCGCTCCGGGACCCTTCCCATTGTCATTTTCTCGGCGAGACGAGAAAAACGCGACCCCACAACCCATAGTAAAGCCCACGAAAAAAAAATGACCATCCCCATACCCCATACAGACATTTTCCCTTATATTGTATAATACAGACCCCTATTGTAGGGGTAAAGTCCGTATTCCGCTTTTTTTCCGGAGAAATTTTTACATGCACCCACCCCATTAACTTGATAGGCAGGCCCCGATAAGCCCGGGGACCGATATTAGCCCTTTTGGTTAGAGTTGATAGGGGTTTTCCCCTATTTTAGGGGTAAAGTCCGTATTCCGCTTTTTTCTGGAGAAAGTTTTACATGCACCCAACGGCCGAGACACTAGTCCAGGCGGATGCCCCCTCACATAGGCTTCACATTGATACCTCATACAACTCCATCGGCCCATTAGGGGCTCCCCTAGATCCCAAAACGTCTATTTCCATACCCTTTTCCCACAATTCCCTGTCTGCGCATGCGTAGAATGGTGACAACGCTCGAGCCACTAGTCCAGTCAGATGCCCCCTCACATAGGCTTCACATTGATACCTCATACGACTCCATCGGCCCATTAGGGACTCTCCCAGATCCCAAAACGTCTATTTCCATACCCTTTTCCCACAATTCCCTGTCTGCGCATGCGCAGAATGGTGACAACGCCCGAGCCGCTAGTCCAGTCAGATGCCCCTTCACGAATGCTTCACATTGATACCTCGTATGACCCCATCGGACCATTAGTGGCTCCCCTAGCTCCAAAACGTCTATTTTCATACCCTTTGGCCGCCGCGCATGCGCAGAATGCCGATATTTCAATCCCACACCCAGCCCATCAGATGCCCCTTCACGAATGCTTCACTTTGATACCTCACTCGACCCAATCGGTCCACTAGGGACCCACCTAGGTCACAAAACGTCTATTTAGGTATTCCCCGTATACATTAACATTGAAAGTCAACCCATGGGACTACTTTCTGTCCGCGGAGGCAGACCGCATCACCACCAGACCGCATCACCGCGGAAGAATTCGAGGTCAAAGGTTGCCGGAACTATAGCCTAGACAGGTCAGTACATGCCTTGATCACGTGATCGCCACGTGACCAAGTTCCTCCTCAAATCCTCCCCGTCACGTCATTACATCCGGGTGAAAGGGGGCTGGATATCCGTTGACCCTACTACTGTCGCCACACTGCTTCCGAAAGCGAACAGACTAACAACTGGACTACGACAACGTCTTCCTCATCGCATAGTTTATACAAACAGCTGGACTCATTATTGCGCTTGGATGATGACTGCGAAAAGACTCATTTAAAGTTTGCTAAGCGAATTCTAGGAGTACATTCCAAAGCCGTAAACTTGGCTATTCTTAGTGAGCTCAGTAGAGTTCCTATGAAAGTTTATGCTCTGCTAAAAAGTGTTAAATATTATTAATAATCAATCAACCTTTAGTTAAATAATGTGTGAATAGGTGAAATCCCACAGAATAACGTGATATTCCTGTTTCAAAAGTAACTTCTTTTCATGAGATACGTAATTGTAATGTACCAAGTCTTTGTTAACGTAGAATATCGGTCCCTAATTCCTATTCTATACACGCCTGGCTGCTGAGTTTGACATTCATATAGATACCACAATAAGAGACCGATACCACATCAATACATCTACCGGTACTGAGAGCGCAGATCTCATATTTGCTTCCTCTGTTTGGGACTATTTGGGAGGTTCTGTCTGAAAAACACTCTACAAAGAAAGCCTACCAAGGGCATAATACTCCCTCATTGTTGACTTCAAATTCCTCCTTCGTTTACCCACTGTAACGGTGAACCAGATATTTTTCTGGTCTGGCCTGAACGCGTATCCTTGTACCAACACTCCCACATCGATTTGTTAAATGGTACATAATTTTTTTTTCCAAATCTGGTATATTAGGTAATTCAATAAAAAATAAGGAGACAAAAGTTTTGATCCAAAATGTGAATTGAACTCGTAGCTCAACAAAGTGGTCGCCACACTGCTTCCGAAAGCGAACAGACTAACAACTGGACTACGACAACGTCTTCCTCATCGCATAGTTTATACAAACAGCTGGACTCATTATCAAAATATTTCGCCATTCACATAACTTATTGAATGTTAACTACATGAACCAACTGAACACATATTTGTGTGGAGATAATTAGGCCACGGCTTTTATTCAGTTCTGGGAAAGATTTTCATGAAAGCAAATCACACATGGCCCTCAAATGGCAACATATCAGATATGAGGACAAAGCAAACCAAGGCTAAACAAATCATGCTAAATACATGTATACAAAGTATACCCACATGGGAAATATCTCTGTCCAACCAACAAACTCCCATGGCTACATAGAAGCTTGACATGAGATATATATCCCCCAATCCCCTGGGCAACCTAGCGGATCAGAATCCTTTCCAATGGCTACAAAGGAAAGCACAATTAGCATATGCAAATTAGCCTATAGTATAAATCCAACAATATTTGCCCCATGAAAATACCGCCACACAGACATCTCTAAGGATGACTGTCCCAAGCAACAGAACAAAACCGTGGCTATGTACACTGAATTCATGTCAATGCGATTGACTGTCTAATATGTTCGCGGTCTCCGATTTACCCAAGTAGAATATGTTGCGATAATCGACTCTCATGGCATACATGGAATGATAGACTTCAATAGTCAGCAGGTGGAAAATAGCGGACTCCCCTGAGAAATAGTTCCTCGATTGCCCCCTCAAAAACATTTAGCAGGAAATCGTTTCCAATTCCGGACAGATGTACTCCATCACTTCTAAATAAAGAAAGCATGTCGCGCCTAATATCAGGGTGACGGACAACAAACCCTCCATTGTGCCACAATGTGTTAGAGACCGCCCTATTCACTCGCTTGCGTTCCTTTTCAACTCTACCTGCATCTCTCGCATCCCGCCATGTGATGCGTGGCAACATATGAGAGAAACCTACTTTGCATCCCATAATCAACCTCTGAAAATGACGGAGATCATGCCGCATCTCATGTGCTAGATGACAAGTGGTTACAGTACAACGGTCATTGGCACCGGCATGAATTAACAGAAAATCAGGTAGTGATGGCGATACTCTTAATTGTTCATGTACAGTGTGTATGATCTGGTGCCACCGGAGACCTCGCACACCAATCCAGCGAATACTTATGCCATGGCGTGGTAAGAGGCCGAGATGAATTTCACTCGCTTTGATAGCAGCTCTATGCTGGGCCCAATAAACAATGCTGGAGCCCACAATCCAAACTGTGTTGCTGTGCCTCTGAGATATATCTACAAAAGACTTGTTATGTGTATAGTAACAGGCCTTCAGCTAGAAGCTACATGCATGATTCTGCATGAGGTTCTGGGAAACACTAGTTTCCAAAGTAAAATTTGAAAAGTTGAAGATTATCACATCTCAGGTGTACTTACAACACCTTGACAATTAGGGAGTTTAATTCTAGATGAAAGCCTGTATATTAATCAACAATTCAAACATACATGTATGCAATCTATCAACATCTAAGTTGCCCCACAATGGACCTAGTTATGAGCAATTATTTGGTACTGGGCAGGTATGCGTATATACCTCTGGTAGGCACCAGACTTCCATCTACCAAGCTGTTGGATTATCTCCCCTGGCACACCCTTTGTGGCTAAGTCTGAAGCATGCCCAATCCTAAAGCAATGAGTATTAAATCGGTGAGACTGGCAATTCAGGAATGCCAGTGATTTTTTCAGTACTGCCGCAAACTGATACCGAGTCAATGGGGAGCCATCAAAATGCAACAGGAATTGCTCACCTTTAACATGCCTACGTATGTGCATAAACTGAGCTACAGCATCAAGCGGACAAGGTTCACCACCCCCTGGGATTGCTAACCTTATACCTTTACCCAACTGATCTGTCTTAGAAAACCGAATTGTCAGGTCAATAACCCCAACCACAAAATCAATATGCACATCTTGGATTCCCAGTGCCCTATGGCTATGCGTTGTTCGGTTATCCGAGGCCAATTCACTCACACGCAGAAGACCAAAATATGCTAGAAGATAAGATGCTCTAAACAGTAAACATTCAAATTCTGACTTGCACACAAACGGAAGTACCCGAATTATGCCATGGAGAAGGGGTAAAGTGATGGGTAACCTCTGATCCAATTGACTACTTGTACGCTTCATCCCTTCAAGTAATTTGCGTATTATAAAATTCTGGGTTGGATCAGCATGCATGAAAAGCTTATGTTTATAAGCTATACCAGCCATATATGTGCTCACAGTTGAATGGGAATAACCCTGTCTGGAAAGATGTGCAATGTATTGTAGGAGCTGACTGACAGGGATTGGCCATATGGGGGTCAGACCTGCACTAAATCTAAATTTCTCAAGGGAGGTAACACCTGCATCATAGGTAGCAAGTGTTCTTGGAGACATTGAGTCCTGCAATAGGATACAAGCTTCATCTGCTAAATCGTCCAAATCCACTCTGGTATAGGGGTAGGCAACTTCTCGGCCTGCGGCGCCAACCGATGGAATCTGTCCCACTGAAATCGTGAAATAGAATCCGCTATTTCATTAATTGACCCACTTACGTGCTTGGACTTGAACAAAATATTGTTCCTCAAACAAGCCAATACTAAGATACGCACTAGCTTCATCACCCGTGTAGAAGAACTGGTCTGCTTGTTCACTACAGTCACCACTGCCTGGTTATCTGACCTGAAAATAATTATTTTATGCTGCAAGTAACACCCCCATATTTCAACAGCTGCCACAATAGGGAACAATTCTAGGAAAGTAATGTCCTTTGTAATCCCTGAGGTGTACCATTCTGTAGGCCATGAGGCAAAGGCCCATCTACCCTCAAAATATGCCCCCATGCCACAACTACCAGCGGCATCAGTAAATAATTGAATGTTGTCATTGGATAGCCAGAGCTGGTCAAGGAACACGCTCACACCATTACAGTGTACTAGAAATTTTCGCCACATTTCTAAATCAGCTTTCATTTCTGATGTCACCCTAATATGATAATGGGACAGATGTACTCCCATGGTAGCATTGATCAGGCGCCTGCAAAATGCTTGACCTGGTGCTATAGCACTACAGGCAAAGTTAAGCAGGCCAATGGCTGACTGTAATTCCTTCAAGGTGACTTTCCGGAGTCTTATGATGTGTACTATACGGTCATGAAGTTCTCTCAGCTTATCCATGGGGATTCTGATGACCATATCGTTTGAATCAAATTCCAGACCAAGGTAGGGCAATGAAGTACATGGCCTGACCTTTTTATCCTCTGCCCTAGGAACACCTAGATCATCACATACATGCTCGAATGTCTCTACTAAAAATTGGCAGACTGGAGACCGTGGTGCACCAAGGAATAGATAATCATCCACGTAATGCAAAACAGTCTCCAACCCAGCCTCTTTCTTAACGCACCATTCTATGAAAGTACTAAACCGCTCGAATGTGGCACATGAGATAGCGCATGATCCCATTGGCATGGTTTTGAAAAAATAAAAGTCTTTTCGAAACTTGAAACCTAACTGGTCAAAATCCCCCGGATTTACAGGGAGCAAACAAAAGGCTGATTTTATATCTGCTTTGGCGAGCAGTGCCCCTTTCCCCAACTGTTGTATAATCCTTACTGCATCATCTACCCTAGAGTAGCTTACAGAGCACAAATCCCGATCCACAAAATTGTTAACCGAGGTTCCTGTGCCCTTAGGATAAGATAGGTGATGTATTAAGCGATATTCCCCTGGTGCTTTTTTCGGTACCAAACCCAATGGTGACACCCTCAAAGTAGAAATAGGACGACAACTGAAGGGACCAGCAACTCTCCCCAAATGTACCTCCTTCTTAAGTTTCTCAGCCACTATGCTCTCTGCTAAATTAACAGACTTCAAATTTCGGGCATCCGTAGCTATATGGGGTCCGGAGTAGTGCAGCGAGAATCCCTCTCTGTACCCATTTTCGAGGATAAGCTTATCTGCTGTATTAGGGTAGTTTTGCAGCCAGAAACATAACCTATGTAGTTTTACTGGAGTTGGAGCCAACGTAAATATGTCACCATTTACAGAATTTAAGGCATCATCATCTGTGTCAGGCACATCCTGTGACAATCTAACTATAACTGCCCCCTCTGCCTTAAGTACCTTACTGGTTGGAGTGAAAACCTGCTCCTGGGGGACGAAAACTGCTTTTGTTCCCCCCCTTACACATTTTCACTGAATGTGTCCCACTACATTTCTTACAAACATGCCTATATTTACATGTAGATCTGGCACAGCCATTGCCGTTGAAGTCAAAGCAAATGAACTTGAGACCTTGTGCAGTCGAGCTCTTGTTTGTGCGAGAAGCTGCAGTGCCCAGTCCCACAAAGGCACTTGTGTTAGGCAACAAACAGGTTAGCCACAGCTCTCCATCTACAGATGCCCATGAAAGCCCAGGATTTCTGGCCATTCTGAGTCTAACTTGGGAGTCATAGGTTCTCCGAGAAAACCCCCCTGCCCGTGCTGCCAACATCCTGACTATACTCATATATTTTAACAGCTCTCGCGCTTTACTGTGGTGACGCTGCAGATAGATACTACAGAAAATCAAAAATGCAGAAGTCCATGACTCTACATTCTCAAATCTCTTGATTTGAGTTTTAGGCCTCAATTAAAATCGGTTCACCCTCTTTGCCCCCTAGTGCTAATGAACACACTTGTTCTCTAAGCTCATGTGCTGTTTTCAACAGGAGAGGGAGCTCAATGTACTCTCCTGCCCAAATTTTAGCTTTTATTTGCTGAGGAACATGTGATTCCATCTCATCGCATGCACTTATCATGGGTGTAGGTTGGGCTGCCAAAACCGGACCCAGGCTCCAGTCCCCTATTCCTAATGACATAACACTGGGTGTGTTGATGTTGTTGTTGTTGCTGTTGTTATCAGATACAACAACTTGCCGTACATACGAGGAAGAATTGAACGGAGGAGAACCTGATGTAACATTGTCTGCACTGGCTGACACGTGAGCGGACAGCTGTTTGAGAATCGACCCATTTGATTGGCTGGGAATGGGGGCATCTGGGGAAGAATTGACCCCGTCCCATCTTGGCTAGAAATGTTCGCGCCAGTCGGCAAACACGTGGAAGACAAACTTGCAAAACCTGCGTTATAATTCCCCCGATTCAAGGGTCGGCGTATTCGACTGATGAAACGGAATTCGACTGATGAAAACGGAAACTCGGTCGGTTATTTGTTGATAGCTCGCTTGATACTGGTTCGATTCTGGCAATCTAAACTTTCCGGAGTAGCTGAAGAGATTCTCTTTTCAAAAATATATAGTTTGATGACAAAAGTTTTTTAATTTTTGAGATAGTGGGCAACTGAAATTTTCGTGTCGACTTCGCTGAAATTTTTTCTGGACCGACCGACATGTGGTTTTTCTTGTCCGGAAAATTATTCCGTGGACTGGCTGAAATACTTTTAGGTTTCCGGAACGCCCTACTTTCTTACGAATAAAATGATATAAAATATATGCATGTACCTTCTACCGTTTTCCTTAAAAGGGTTCGCTGAAAAAAACCGATTGAAAATCACAACATTTTCAGTTGAATCTGCCGTAAAACGGATTAGTGAAGCGAGTTAAAAACTCGGATTTGGAGACGGACTTCAGAAGATTCCGAAAATCCGGAATAAGGATCGCGGGTAAGTTTATTGAAAGATTGGTTATGTCGGCAGGTCATAAGTGTCGAATTAAATTTAAAAAGCATAGTTTGCACAAAAAATATCCTAGTTTTCAAATAAATGAATGTTTGTCATGTAATAACTTAATGTAAATGGAAATAGTATTTTTCTATGGTATAAATATATTTTTTAATTGATCATTAATTTTAAATACGTACATATTTTGATGCATGTACCTTCTTGTACCTGAAAAATGACCAGGAATATACATATTTTGTTCTCAGTAATTATTATAATTTATATGAACTAAAATGAATTTTATCATTGTGAGTTTTGTTCACTTACTGATTTTTTTGACATCTCACAGCCCAGACTGGTGAACAGTTAAGTTTTAATCCCATGCAATTAATCCCCAACCGCTAATCCGTTACAACACTTGCCGAGAGTGACGATCGTTAAAAGATTATGTGAGCAGAATAGGTAATCAGATTATTTTAACCATTCCAATAGTGAGACACAGAAATAGATGGTCAGTATCAAGGAGTCCTTAACGCTAGGGATTATATTCAGGTAAAAAATATTCATGATAAAATTAAGTCTCAGAAACGTTTGGGAAGGGATGATTTGTATAATTACGTTCAAATTGCCAATCATTTACATGGTTTTATTTCAGATACTATGATCTTCTCGGATTTTGTAAGTTATGTTGGTTTACCGGAGATGTTTAGTGAGTTTAGTAAGTTGTTAAGGGCTAAGACTGTTGACGATGTTCATTTAGTGTATGATACCACCTTCCAGCTTGGTGATTTTTATGTTTCTCGGCACAATTTGTTGACTGGCCATCCAATCATTCCACTGGCATTTTTGATTCATGACAGAAAATTCAAAAAGCACCACGAATTTTTCTTTCGGTATATTAGTGAAAAAGTTCCACTTTTGAAGAAAGCGAAATTACCCTTTGTTACTGACCTTGAAACTGGAATTACTAATGCAATTTTGAACATACATGTATTTCCAAACCTCACCGTTCTACATTGTTGGAATCATTTTTGCTTGTCAAAATTGTTTTTACTTCATTTTATAAATTAAATTATATTTATATTATCAATTAGTAAATTTATATTAATAACGAAACCAAGAACAACAATGACTGAGAACAAAATATGTATATTCCTGGTCATTCTGCATTTCGATTATAAAAAATATATATAAAATTAATGATCAATTCAAAATTAAATACTATTTCCACTTACATTAAGTTATTACATGACAAACATTCATTTATTTGAAAACTAGGATATTTTTTGTGCAAACTATGCTTTTTAAATTTAATTCGACACTTATGACCTGCCGACATAACCAATCTTTCAATAAACTTACCCGCGATCCTTATTCCGGATTTTCGGAATCTTCTGAAGTCCGTCTCCAAATCCGAGTTTTTAACTCGCTTCACTAATCCGTTTTACGGCAGATTCAACTGAAAATGTTGTGATTTCCAATCGTTTTTTTTCAGCGAACCCTTTTAAGGAAAACGGTAGAAGGTACATGCATATATTTTATATCATTTTATTCGTAAGAAAGTAGAGCGTTCCGGAAACCTAAAAGTATTTCAGTCAGTCCACGGAATAATTTTTCGGACAAGAAAAACCGCATGTCGGTCGGTCCAGAAAAAATTTCAGCGAAGTCGACACGAAAGTTTCAGTTGCCCACTATCTCAAAAATTAAAAAACTTTTGTCATGAAACTATATATTTTTGAAAAGAGAATCTCTTCAGCTACTCCGGAAAGTTTAGATTGTCAGAATCGAACCAGTATTAAGCGAGCTATCAACAAATAACCGACCGAGTTTCCGTTTTCATCAGTCGAATACCGTTTCATCAGTCGATTATCTGATCCCCGATTCAATCCCAAGGAAGGAAAGTGATTATTTTCCCGCAATAAACCAGAGGAATTTATGTTGTCACATAGCAAAGAGGAAACCGCCCGAGAATGGATGCCGGTCTCGTTTGGACGTGCTAAGTGCAGGGGACATACCATTCTGAGCAGTGGTAGCAGCATTGCCGCCAACGCTTTGGTAAAGGATACCGATACCTGACCCTCCATCCGAAGAAAGACTGGGTCCCACCGTCACACTGGCAGGTTGTGCAGGAAGGCTGGGCTGAGGTTGTGACTCAGTAGTCGTACGCCTACCGCCAGTCCCTTTCTTGGACTTTTTCGGCTTTGCCGCCATCGGGACTGTCCCATACGGAGTTTTTCTCCTGGCTGCAGCTCTCTTCGGTCTCTCCATAGCTAAAAACCAACCTCCACAAATTCAGGGATCGAAATGCAAAAACTCAGAATAATTATGAACGAATGCAAATTGCTGTTATGCTAACCAAACTATGACTGAGTTTTGGATAGCTGCTTACAGCTGGAAACACGAGAGCAACTGGTTCACGCACGTGATAATTACATCGGGGGGCACAACTCTAGCATCCTGCCAGCAATGCAACCAGGCAAGGGTAGATAACTGAGAACAATTGTGGAGTGTTATCTCCCTTATTCCAGACAAGCCACACATTTGCTCAAATTCGGATAATGTGAACTAACGATTAGCGTTAGTTGCATTTATTGCGCTTGGATGATGACTGCGAAAAGACTCATTTAAAGTCTGCTAAACGAGTTCTAGGAGTACATTCCAAAGCCGTAAACTTGGCTGTTCTTAGTGAGCTCAGTAGAGTTCCTATGAAAGTTTATGCTCTGTTAAAAAGTGTTAAATATCTACTTCATATCCAGTCCTCTGATCCGTCGTCGCTATTATATAAACGAGCTTTCATTGAACCCACCCACTGTCCTCAGGGGCATGTCCCCACCCCAGGGGATCTGAGCCGATCGGCATACGCCACGGATTAAGAAGTGAAACCCACATGAGCCGACCCTTAAGAAGTGAAACCTACTTGAGCCGACCCTCATACACCACGGATTTCACCCCCATGGCTCATTCACCCCCATCCCATGGCTCATTCACCCCCATGAACCCCCATGGGTTAGTTTATAGGGATAGAGAGATCGTGTGCCCTTTCTATACTACTCATCGCGCACTACTCATCGCGCATGCGTATTCGACCCATTCTACTGTAGGGTGTCAAGCCTTGCCCATGGAACCTCAGGTAGCGAAAACTCCAGGTCTCTCGGCCCACCCTATCCCGCGCCACACCTATAGGGATAGGGAGATCGCGTGCCCTTTCTATACTACTACTCATCGCGCATGCGGAGTCGACCCATTCTACTGTAGGGTGCAAACCTGCATGGAATCTCAGGTAGCGAAAACCCCAGGTCTCTCGCCCCACCCTATCCCGCGCCACACCTATGCGACCCGATGTGCAGTGAGTAAAGTGGAGGAGGAGGAGTAGGACACAGTGAGTAAAGTGGAGGAGGATGAGTAAAGTGGAGGAGGAGGAGTAGGACACAGTGAGTAAAGTGGAGGAGGAGGAGGAGTAGGACACGCCACGGATTATACTAGGGAGATCTTATATGGAACAAGTTGAAGAATGCCGATCTAACAATACGGTGAACTGGGTTTCGTATATAAAAACAGTATTACAGGAAACCAATTGCCAGCATCTCTGGGAGAATCAAACATGTAAAAAACCCGAGGCCACTTTAAATTTCATGAAGGCTTTCATAATTGAGGAATTTTCAGTTTTATGGGCTGGGAAGATTGCTGATTTTTCTAAGATGACCTCATACCGTATGTTCAAGAAGAGCTTTTTCTCAGAGGAAGCTGCTCTGAAAGTCAAAAATATAATACATAGGTCCGCCCTTATTCAGCTTAGAATCAGTGCCCATAAACTCGGAATTGAACGAGGTACATGTAGATACTCAAATGCTCCAGGTAATGACCGTCTTTGTCAAACATGTCTGCTCGTCGACGACGAAATGCATTTTTACTGCATTGCACTAAACTTGATGAGACTAAGTTACATTTGCCAATATATCAAATTAACGACAAGTTTTTCATTGACATGATGTCGTCAACTGACAACCGTCCAAACTGCCCTGGCTAAGTTTACATACGAATGTTTTAGCCGTATGTAGAAAATAAGAGTTGGCAGTGCTCCAGTTATGTTTTATATACATCGCCACAATATTGTTTTAGTGTGTTATATCATGTAGTTATTTGTATTGTCACTGTGTTTGTATGTTCATGCCATTAGTCCCTCTGGGGCACAAATGTGCAATAAAGTATTTGATTTGATTTGATTTGATTTGATTTGTTTTACTTTCCCACATAACGTTACTGGTAGAATACACGCGTGATGAAATATGACACCTCAAACAAGAATGATATTTCAAACGATTGTAACACTGAGCATTGTGATAATAACTTACACACAAACTGTTTTGGTTTGAGGTGTCATATTTCATATATAAAGGGGAATCCCTCTATAAAATGTAGAAAAAGCATCCGACCGTTTTCAAAATTGAATAACCAGTTGAAAACAATTGACCATCACCATTTCGCATGATATGAAACTTCAGCATTTTACAGTACATAACAATCAATTTCAACCGTTTCAGCTTCAAATGAAAATCATGTTCACTACCGTCACACCCGAAGGAGGTATTCTCGAGTAACCATCAGACATCTTTTGTGGGCGTTTTGGCTCCATTCTTGGCAACCAGGCTAAATTAACTCTAAAATTTACGTAGATCACGAATTTTGATGTCATTTCTTCACCAATCTCTAGATGATGAATTTGATTCCGGTGTCTACATCTACCTTTTCAGGGGCAAGGCTTCATATGGTAAATCTATAGATATCTCGTGACACTGGTCAACTTGTATTCCAAGATGGCCGCCGTGTGAAGCTAATTTCGATCAATATAGCCTTACCTAAATCCATTTTGAACTTGATTCCAGTGGATATATCCACATGTTCAGGGGTAAAGTTCAGACAGTGGTACAACAGCAACCATGCATCTGCAACCTATTCTTGCCAATATCTTATAAATCTGAATGAGCCAGGAACGTTGTTTCGGTGGATATACCTGCAATTTTGTCTGTCAGGACCGGTAAAAACGAGCAAAATCAGGGTGCCTGCTCTTTATAATCCATGTATCCGTCACAGATTTCTCATAGTAACACTTTGCAAAAGGATTGGGCCAAATTGACCAGATATATCAGGTTTGGACGTGACGGACCCAAAGATCCTTTTGACCCAAATATTTGGGTACGTCACGTCTATACCCAATCCTGCTGACAATGTAGAACAACACCATTAGCAGTCAAGCGAAAGTTCGACGATACCAGTCCAGCACTATCGAGAGCTGAGATTAGTCGGTATCTGCCCATGAAACATCCAACTTGCTACATGATCTGAGTGAAATTACAACACATATAAGGGAAGTGGGAAGAGGTGCCGACATACTGACTGCGTCATATGACTTCACGGAATAGTCTTCTGGTAAACCTATTCTAAAGCACATACCAAGAATCTAGCGATTCGAGATATGTGTTGTATCTCAGGTACGCTTTTATTGTACCTGTTCATGTGGCAACTTGAATGATATGACCACACGGCCCCTAGCACCGGCATAAGCGGTATTAGATACAAATCTAGAGCTATGATGGAAATGCTCTGACAACTCGTATACTGGTAATTGGTGAGCTGTTTCGCTGTGACAACTCCTACATTGGAGATTGGTGAGCTGTATCGTCGTCAGACGTAAATGACGGTAATTAACCTGATCACGAAAGCGAAGCAGTATTACTAATGGGGAACCGATTAGAAACTGGGTAGAGATCTTATCGCACTATATGGCGAATTTTGTGACAGAATGAACATCAGCCCTGATAAAATGGCATGTATAAGAGGTTCTTAAATGACCGCGTGCATTAAAGGAAATAGGACGTAGCTGTCTTTGGGCATTTCTCAAAGCTATCCCTGTTGTATTAAATTTCAGTAAATGGGTTTTGTTTTCTGAAAATAGTTACTAAAGAAGCGTCTTCGATACAAACGCCAAATAAGAAAGTGTTGCGAGGACAAAGGACGCGAGATGCCCCTTTTCCGACAGGAAACTTGGAACACATGCACCACATCGTGAATCAGCGGCAATTGTGCTAAATGGGAAGACGTATTGGAAGTCACTTTGATAAATCTATGACGGATAGGCCTACTCATGATAGGACTCATTAAATGGAGATAAACTATCTGTTCAAGGATTTCGTGAAGCCAACCGTATTCTGTTATAAACAATGGCAAAGCTTGATGAGTGAGAGGAGCTTTGTCAAATTCTGATTAGAGAAAGACGATTGAATGAATTTGTTCCTACACATACAAACCAAAACTGGATTGCTTTTACATACTGTGTGAAGACAATCATGAAAAACCAACAGGGCTACCTTCATCGTAAACTCTTACAATCTATTGTGGTACGATTTCATGCATTCTCTTTGAATTTGCAGTTGCAGTCATTAGAACAAAGTTCTCAACTGATTCAGATAAAAATATATGGTCAAAAGTAAAGTAGGTTTCAGACGGCGGCTTAGAATCCAAGAGAGTGGTCATTACAAAACGTTGAAGCTTTGGCTGAAAACTCGTGAGTGTAGCCGATGAAATAAAGGCTATAACGTGTTAAGATAAGGGATATTGACTGAAATAGATTTAACATAATGCCCATTTTGAAAATCAAGATGAGCCTAGTCTAGACCCTAGATTTCAATGATTAAAATGGCAATATCGACAGCCCTGACCTACATACAGTTGACGCTATTGGCTAAATTCAAAGTCCAAACATTCACAAATATTCATAAGAAGAAAATTGAATAGTGGTCTGATGGGACTTGCGTGCAGACTAGAAGCCTGTGACTCATAACACGATATGGACAAAACCGGGTCATAGATGGTGGCCAGTTTGATATCCACAATGATGAAAATTAAGAGACAATTCACAATGTTGGGGATTAACAAGCTATGGCGGCACTATCTTATACCTAAACCCCGAAAAATGTGGGTTCAACTACTGTATTAAAGATAATACCTCGTAATCAGATAAGTTTAGATTCAGATGACGTCCATCTTGGATCGTAGAATGGCCGCTATTACATATGGCTAATACGTCTATGGTGTCACCATCCGAATTTCTGACTCTGACAATGTGGACAGGCCATTGTAATAACGTTTTTCCTCTATAATAAAGTTTACCACACGTTTTCGTAATGAAATATGACAAAACTAGCTTTTACATGGCGGCTGGTCGATCATTTAAGATGCCCACAGTGCCACCAGATGACCAGAAAAAAGTGTCAGCGCTCAGAGTGAACGGACGTACTTTTGTGTTCTGCCGAATCAGTTAAGCTTTCCCAGCCTTTGTGTTCCTCTGCGGTCTTTGTTCCCCAGGCGTTACAGGATTACCCAAACTACAAACAACAGTGGGAGAAACCAGCCAGCCAGAGCTAAGTTTTGAATTCAATCTTTGTACCTAGACTAATATTTTCTATCACTAAAGTCACCCCTTACCAAATAACAACTAGTCCTGATCTAAACAAAAACAAATCAAACAATGGAAGCCTCCCAATCCACCGTAAAAACGACTTAAAGGAAACTCTCAGAAATCAACACTGATCAAACCCCACCTCACAAAAAACACGCACCCTGTCCCAAATCCCCAAGTAGTCTAGCAAATTTTATCGCCATCATTCATAGTTTAACTCAACTGAGAGCATGTAAATTCCCAAAGGCCAAGGTAACAAACGATCTCAAAAAATGTGCTGGTGACGTACATCAAATCTTTGAACTTCCGGGTGGCGATCTGAAAGTCCACTGCAAATCACAAACTCAGTACGACAAATTACTGCGTTTAGACCTGCTAGCAGATAAACCTGTCTCGGTAAAACAATTCATACAGCGTAGAGAGCAATGCAAAGGAGTAATTTATGGAATTAACCTCAGTGTCAAACTAGAAGACATTTTCCCCATTCTCTCAAAACAAAACGTGGTATATGCCAAAAGAATGCAAAAGAACAAACAGGAAACGACAAGCATTATGCTAGTATTCAAAGGATCAAAATTACCGGAAACTGTCCGGCTATGGCTTCGTAACATTATAGTTAAACCTTTTTTTGACACACCAAAAAGATGCCACAACTGTCAGAAATATGGTGGTCATATAGCTAGATTTTGTAAATCCCAAGTTGTATGTGTGAAATGCTCTGGAAATCATAATTACGAAGAATGTACTGAAACTAAAGTAACATGTGTAAACTGCAAAGGCAACCATTCAGCGGCCTACAAAGGTTGTATAGCTTTCAAAGAGGCAAAAAGAGTTGAATTCACTAAAGCAGAAAAAAGGATTTCTTGCGCAGAAGCTGTAAAAGAAACCAGAATAAATAGAAAAATCAGTATAGAAATGACCACCGCTCTACACAAAGCAAAGGCAACTGAGACAATAGTCACAGCCGTGAACACAAACTCAGGTGATACAATGGAGACTGAAAACAATGAACAAGAAACGGAGACAAAGAACCTAACCAAGCTAGACCTGCTGGGCTTTATCAACATTGTGTTGAACTCAGTTAGAACTGCAGGGGTGCAACCTAAGCTTAATAAGACCGACATGATAGTAAAAATTGCGCGGGACTTCCTTAATTGGGAGTTTAGCTCCGACGAAATTATTAACTGGGGGAAAAAACCGAAATACGACAAGAAAACTTCCACACCCAAAGAAAAGTCTATCCCGGCCCTCAACATAACAACATAAGATAATCCACTTGCGAATGCATCAGTCACTAAATTAGGGATATAACTAATACAAAATTCAATAAAAATCAATTATCATTACTCCAATGGAATGCCCGAAGCATCGGGAAAAACGGGGACAATCTTAAAGTCTTAGTAAATGAAATCAGCCCAGATATAATTTGTGTTCAGGAAACTTTTCTGAAGCCAGGAAAAAATAAATTTACAATAAACGGATATAAGCCGTATAGATCAGACAGACTTACAGGTGCACTAGGGGGGAACCTCATATTAATAAATGAGGACCTGATTCACATAGAACTAGATAAAAGCCCTACCGGTGACGATCTCGAATGGCACGCTATTCAGGTCTTCTTCAATAACAAACCTATTAACATCATTAATTTATATGCCCCAGGAAGTCTAAAGAAAATCTCCCCAAAAGAACTGGACAACATCACAAAGAAATTTAACTCCCCTATTATTATATGCGGTGACTACAACAGTCATAACCCCATTTGGGACGACAATTGCACCAAGGCAGACGAAAAAGGCCAAGTAGTGGAAAAATGGGTTGACCAAAACAACCTATGCTATTTAAATAATGGCCACGGGACGCGAATAGACATGAACACCGGTAAACTATCTGCAATAGATTTAACTATTGTCTCCCCTGATCTAGCTGTTAAATCCGAATGGGAAGTGATTCCCGACACGCTTGACAGCGACCACTTCGCCATTCTGACGAAAATTAGTATAAAACCGGACTCTGAAAGGACAGACGCCCCTCCAAAATTTTAGTACTCCAAAGCCGACTGGAAAAGCTTCCAGAAAGACTGTCAAAGCCTAGATCATGACGAGATATTCAATTCCGATCCAGAGATGTTTAATGAAAACATTACAAATTCACTACTAAACATAGCACAAAAATATATCCCGATATCACAACAGCGCCACAACAAAAACCCGGTACCCTGGTGGAACCCTGAGTGTGCAAAGAATATTGCGGCCAAAAAGAAGGCACTTAGAAAATTCAAAAAACGTAGGCTCCAAACTGATCACGCGAACTACAAGGAACTCAAAATCATAGCTGAAAAAAGTGTCAAGGAAGCTAAATCCAAATGCTGGGAAGACTTTTGCAACACTATAGATACCAAAACCAATTCAAAAAAAGTATGGAACAAAATAAAAAAATATACAAGGAAAGTTAACAAACACAGTCCCTGTACTGAACAAAACTAAAAAAACGAGCAAAGAAAAAGCAGAACACCTCGCCGAATCTTTCGCTTCAAACAGTAGCGATAGCAACCTGAAACCAGAATTCAGAAAAATTAAGGAAGAAAAGTAGTGGATAACGAGCAACTAAAGCCACATTTCACCCGGATGTAACTATGACGTCACAACTGGATGGTTTTGTAACGAGGCTTTTGATTGGTTGAATTGTAAGTGTTGTCGGCCATGTTGTAAAGCAAGATGGCGGCGTGGTTCGGGCATGTTCGGGCATGTTCGGGCAAAAAAAAAAGTTCCGGCAAAAAAAAAAAAAAAAAAAATGTATTCATGCGCGGTGATGCGGTTTGGCCGTGGTTTTGGCGGTGATTCGGTCTCGGGAAAAAGCTTCCGCGGAGAAAAAGTAGTCCCTAGATAAAATGGTCCGATGGGGTCGAGTGAGGTATCAAAGTGAAGGTTAGGTGAAGGAGCATCTAATGGGCTGGGTGTGGGGTTGAAATATCGTCATTCTGCGCATGCGCGGCGGCCGAAGGGTATGAAAATAGCCTTTTTGGAGCTAGGGGAGCCCCTAAGGGTCCGATGGGGTCGAGTGAGGTATCAAATTGAAGGTTAGGTGAAGGGGCATCTGATGGGCTGGGCGCGGGGTTGAACTATCGGCATTCTGCGCATGCGCGGAGGCCAAAGGGTATGAAAATAGCCTTTTTGGAGCTAGGAGATTGACTACTGGTCCAGTGGGGTCGAGTGAGGTATCGATGTGAAGCATTCGTGAAGGGGCATCTGATGGGCTGGGTGTGGGGTTGAAATATCGGCATTCTGCGCATGCGCGGTGGCCCAAGGGTATGGAAATAGCGGTTTTGGAGCTAGGGGAGTCCCTAATGGGCCAATGGAGTCGTATGAGGTATCAAAGTGAAGCATTCGTGAAGGGGCATCTGATGGACTGGGTGTGGGGTTGAACTATCGGCATTCTGCGCATGCGTGGTGGCCCAAGGGTATGGAAATAGCCGTGTTGGAGCTAGGGGAGCCCGTAATGGACCAATGGGGTCGAGTGAGGTATCAAAGTGAAGCATTCGTGAAGGGGCATCTGATGGGCTGGATATGGGGTTGAACTATCGGCATTCTGCGCATGCGCGGTGGCCCAAGGGTATGGAAATAGCCGTGTTGGGAGCTAGGGCAGCCCCTAATGGACCAATGGGGTCGAGTGAGGTATCAAAGTGAAGCTTATGTGAAGGGGCATCTGATGGGCTGGGTGTGGGGTTGAACTATCGGCATTCTGCGCATGCGCGGTGGCCCAAGTGTATGAAAATAGCCGTGTTCGGATGTAGGGGAGCCCCTAATGCACCAATGGGGTCGAGTGAGGTATCTAAGTGAAGCATTCGTGAAGGGGCATCTGATGGGTTGGGTGTGCGGTAGGAATATCATTCTGCGCATGCGCAGATGCAATACGGAGGTCTCGTCCAATCAGAAGCGAGTATTTCAAATCCGTCCCAGAGCTCTCGTCCAATCAGAAGCGAGTATTTTGACCCGGTGCATTATGGGACATATCCAAGATGGCGGCACGTATGTTCAAGATGGCGGCACATCCGGTGTCGAAAACTGGCCATTTTGTCGGATGTGGTCACTCAGTGTCGAAAACTGGACCCTGTATGACGTCACTTCCGGGTTTTTCACTAAAAACTACCTCCAAACATAGAAGAGTTCCTAATGTTTCCTCTTAGACGTCCGTATGTTCAATCGCCGGTGGGTTTTCCCGCCCCGCCCCAGCGCCCCGCAGCGCGAGCGCGCGCGCGCGCGCGTCATCCCGCGTCATCCCCGGCAGTGCGCGCGCGGACGCGGGTCAAAAGGTCAAAGGGTCACCTCCAGGTCAGACGGTCCAATGTCCAATGAGACAATGTTGCGGCATCGCTATAGTCAGAGCTTGAGCACAATAAAAAATTCTAGATTCTAGGGGGATTCTAGATGAACCTGGGAAAGATGGGCAGTTCCATTTGGACCAATCAGCGGTCGAGAAAAAGAGCCAATCAGCGGTCGAGAAAAAGAACCAATCAGCGATCGAACAATCAGCCAATGGAATTGGGGTATTCACGGTGTGCTTTCGCTGACGTCCGCGCCTACATCTGGGTTCTTGTACACCCGGGTAATGTTTTTCTGGACATGGATGGGTTACCTTTGGCTCCATTCTAGGCCACTGATTGACTAATACGGTGTTCAAAGCCACTTTCATGCATTATGCTCATAGAACTTATAGTCATAATCTATACGTGTTGGACGAGTCTCTTCACTCACCGTATACACGTACCTCAATGAAATGCCCGCTCCAAACCTAGACCAAAGACACGTACTTGGTCTGTAGGCTGATTTCATTGGTTCTCTATTTTTTACTATAGTGCTCTTGCCTTCTAAACTTGATGGGTTACATTTTGACCCCATCCTACACCACTGATTTCAGTTTGACTGAATCTCCACATTGGGCATTGATGCATTAGGAATAAAACACACAAGACAGGGTTTTTTGGTGAGATCTCATTTTTTTTTTTATTCAGTGAACAACAACAACGTGAGAACAACCACGTGAAAACTCAAGCCCAGAACAAGGGGCTTGTAATTAACTGAAGCCCAGAACAAGGGGCTTGTACATTGAAGCCCAGAACAAGGGGCTTGTAAACTTAAGCCCAGAACAAGGGGCTTGTCATTAACTTAAGCCCAGAACAAGGGGCTTGTCATTAACTTAAGCCCAGAACGGGGCTTGTACATTGAAATGATGGGCGGCCCAGTCATAGACGAGTACATCGCGGTCCTCGGCCTGGGAGTACTCGTCAAACATCTGTACGATAGTAGATAAGGGTCTTCCCCGGCATCGATGGTACAGGTAAAACAAGCAATATTGTCCGCACACGCCACTGGTCAGGCTTTGCAACGTTTGACTGTTCCAACACCACGTCTCTGTGCCTTGATCCATGAAGTCTGTTAAATCGGGATGGAGGGGTGGCAGACCGTACGGGTCAAAGTATTCCCCCTGCTCTTCTGTCAAGTACACGGCCACCCAGTGTTCACCGGGTCGATCCATCGGGTCCGTGTTGAGAACGTAAGCAGCCGGATACATACGGTCTAATGGAAACACATCTCGGGCGAACACCCCTTGAAAGACCCTACGTGTCTCTGGGTCATTCTCCAGCACGGTGGTTATCTGGTCTGTATCCATGTTAGGTGGAGAAGTCACACAGGACGTTGCGCGCCTTGTCCACTTGAATGATGTTGTCAAACTCGGCGTAGCAGATCACATTGACGGTGGTCGCCAGGGCTCGTGCAAAGTGGATTTCCAACCGTAAATTGCCTTGCTTGGCCAGGGCCAGCTGATGGTCGTTCTCTAAGGTGGGGGTCAGATCGAAACAGAACAACGTGTATCCGTTCGCGTAGTCCTCCCGACTGATCATATTCCCTTCGTCCTGGTTGATTTGACCGGTGGCTGTAAACAGGCTCTGATAGGCTCGAATGAAATTCCTCCGCCCAAAGTTCGGGGTTAAGGCCGTGGCTGGCACCTGTTGTCCATCCACATGCAGGGCCACAAAATTGATGCCGAAATGTTTAAAGTCAAACGGATTCTCTGGGTAGGCTCCGCTGAAACTGGTATTTTCCACACAGGCCAGGATCAATCGCTTGGGTAGTTCCCCCAGGAACAGGTTTTCTTTGTTGGCGCCCATATTTCCAGCAGGCACAGAGAACACTTTGGTTTGTACACGTCGGATAGGGTACTGGGCTGGTTTTGTTTCCAAGGCTTTCATGTGTCCCAATTGAACGGCTGGATTCGGTTTCACTTTTCGGACATACAGGACTGCGTCTTGGATGACAATCTTATAGTCCGCTACATGCCCCTCTACGTTAGTGGCCATCAAGGCGAAGGTGGGAGGCGCCCGTATCAGTCGGATTTTGATGGGGGTCTTGTTCAAGAGGTACCGGTCTTGCATGAACATGTCTGCATGCAGTCGACCCATCATATCCACCGAGGCACTGTTCGCAGTGAAAGCCTTCCGTTTGTTATATCCCCCATTGTCCGCCGTGTCCATGTGCTCGGCCGTGTCCTTGTAGAATAAAGCGGTTGTCAGCTGAGATTTTTTAGCCTCTCGGCCATACGACAACAGTGTCTCGATGTAGGCTCGATAGGGGTACGTGTTGGTGGAGTCACTGATGAGTTTGTCGCTGAGAAAAATATCCACCTGCTGAAACATCGAGTGCAGCCAGAGATTCGTCGGGCCCACCGTTGCTTGGTCAGCGATTCTGGTGCCAGCTCCATTGACCACCTTGGCTTTCACATACAAGTAGGTATGGGCTAAATCCACATAGGCCGTATCCGCATTATTGATGGTGAACTCGATGGGCCCGGTTTCGTTGATGCTGGAGAGCGGGAGATGCTCCACCCATAATCCTTGTTCGACACTGGTTTGTGTGGGCGGCACGGTCCACAAATCAAATTCACTGTTGGTGGAGGGGCAGGACTCGGCGTGGATTAAGGCCATGTTTTAAGAAAAGATATCCTTTGTCTTCTTGGATGTGCGTCGTCGCTGGGTCGGTCGTCGACTGGTGCGTGATCTCGGTGGGGCAGCTCTTTTATTCCCTACGGTGCGTTGTGCTTTGGCCACCAAGACGCCTCCCGCTTCTTTGGCCCGTCGTTTCAAGGATTGTCGGGGTGCCGTACCCCCCAAGACATCACCGGCCACTTGCAGTCCACTGCGTACCGCTTGTTTGCCGATTGCTTTCACCCCACGCGTCACCAAGGGCAGGAACGTTTTCACAATGCTGCCGAGTATGTTCCCCAGTCCATGTCCTCGTTGCATGCGTGCACCGCTAAAGACCGGAAAGCCACCCCCGGCCTGTTGGGCATAATAGTCGGCATAGCTGCGTGCATCGCACTCGTAAGGTACTTTCATTATGCAAAGTGGGGAGCACGTGCTTGTCGAAAATGAAGTGTCAGCACCACTTTTCCTCGTTCGAATGCCACCGCTCGTCCCGTGTCATCTCTTATATCCACCGTGATCGTGTTGATATCGGTATGTCGTACGGGCAGGTACATGATATGGTTGAAACTGTGGGTGACTTGATCGCCATACGTCTTTTTAATGGGGACCACCCGTAACAGAGGTGTGTTGATATCGCCCACGATGTGGTTGTCCACCACGTCCGAGTAGGCTTAGAGTCCGTACATACCCGACTTCATATCCATCGGCATCTCGCCATGGTGTTGGGTGGGACCAGCGAACGTCTGTAGATCGAAACCCAGCATTTGCTGTAGTGTAGGACTGAGTTTCACATTCACGGTATCGGTGAGGGTAAGCTGTGCCTTGTCGTTGTGTACGTTGACATCGAAGAACACGTTTCTCTTGAAGCGCAAGGCTATCAGGCGTGCTGCACTATCCGTCACCCCCGTAGCGCCTTATCATGCATCAGTCTTGACAGCCCACCCATGAACTCTTTGGGGGTATCGTATTGGCCTTCGGACAGGGTGAGTCGGGTGTTTTTGCCTTCGTAGGTCACCTCGTACCACACTTCATTGGCTCGCACGTTGTACCACGAGTAAGGGTATTGGACATCCACGAGGGCACATTCCCAGCGTCCAGGTAAATGTAACGGTTGTGGTAACTGGGTGACGTACTTGGCCACGGTGTTGTCAGGAAACACATCCAGCGAACTGTTACTGGGTAGGGTCAGGTAAAACATGGCGACTGAGCTGTCCTGCTGCTGTTGTTGGTTTTAATAGGTCTTCCACGCCTTGGGCGGTTGTGTGCGGCGTCGTGTTCGTCGCGGTGACTTGCTACGTGTCACGGCTCTGGAGATGTGGGGTGTCTTGATCAAGGGTGTTTTTTTATAGGCGCGAAAAGAAAGTGCCCGTTGTGGTGGTGTTTTGGGGGGTGACTCCGGTTCCCATTCGACTTCCCAAGAAGGTAGTGGGCCACTCGGTGATTGCTGGGTTTGCTGCATAAAGGCCCAGCGGTGGGGTTCCCCACCAATTCCTGTGGTACATGCATGTCTTTCAAGCCTTGAGCGAAGACCTCCCATCCTCGAGGATCGGTGTGCGATCTGCGTTGACGCATCAGATCATTCACTAAATCCGTCATGTGGGTCCCGGGAACCACCTGATTCTGTACCAGGAGTTCGCCTTTATCATTCCAAGTCATGTTAGGATTCTGTTTCATCCGTTGTAATACCAGGCCAGCTTGTTTCTTGAACGAGGCAGGTACACTCTTCAGCACTTCGTCTTCCACCCACTGTGGGGCTGTGGGGGCCACCTCACCCGGCTGTTGGAGCGGTGCTGAGGTCAGCGGTCTGTCACGTGGTGGTGGTGGTGGTGGTGGTGGTGCTGCTGTTGCTGGGGTAGACAGGGTTTTGTATTGGTCCATGAACGTCATGTACCGTTGAAGCGTCTCATTGTACCGTTGTACTTTCTCACTGTCGCTTAACCCCGGTCTCTGTAATATCTGTTGTATCTCTCCATCGAGGCTGTTTATGGTCTTCACCGTAGGTGGGACAGGGTAGGGTGATTGGAGGTTTTGCAGGAACCGTGGTTCGACGAGGACCATTTTTTCGTGTGGTTCATTGTCGGCCGAAGAGTCCACCCAATACTGGACCCAACACGGAAGCGGCCAACGGTGCTAAGATGGCCCCGAGAAAGCCGCCTTTCTGTAACACCTTTTTCTTTTGTGTTTGAGGGACCCGCTTGTGGACTAGGGTTCGGAGACCCGTCTTATGCTTGGCCAACTTGGTCTTCTGAGCCGGAGTCAGTGGTACGTTGCCTTTTAACAGGTTGTACCCGATCTCGCACAGGTTGTACCCGATCTCGCGCAGACAGCGTACAAGGTCAGGGTCCGCACCGCGTACAATGGTTCGGACCAACTCGGGTGAGGCCGTCTTCAATACACGGAGCGTGGGAGCGTGCTTCCGTACTCGCGCAGACATCCTGTACAACTAATGCCAGAACCCACAACTCTGCCCTTTTTATCCACCTCACAGACAAAGTCAACCTGCTGTGGTATTCATTCTTTTTATTATTCCCCATCATCAAACACACAGACCCCAGCTGGGGGCGCCACTGTGGGTGTGTTTACATTATTTTTGCATGTACACGTGATGGGTCTCTCCGGGAAAGATGCCGGTCCGTAGTCGAAGGTGGTCGGGGGTGGCTTGCTTGAGGTCGAATAGCATATACCCGTGCTGAGGGGTTGTGGCATCTTTAAAGGCTTCCAACGCAAACGGTGTGCGGCCAGGATACATCTGTCTCGCCAGGTGCAGCAGTTGAGTGGTATCTCTCGGGTTTTTGAAGACCACCAGGTAGTGGGCATTTAAGCTGATATTCCGATGTTCTTTGTTTTTACTGACCAGATTCTGCACAATGTAGATGATGCTGAGCCGTCGATGATGGCTGCCTTTGGTAAAGAGTTGGGTGACCCGTGCATCCGTCTCCGCCATGAGATCATCCACAACCACCAAGGTGTCGGGTTCCAAATCGGCCAGGTTGGGTAGGCCTTCCACGAACGTGATGTGGGGCATTGCTGCATACGCTTCCTGCCATTCTCCGTAACGCCACACGACTCGGGCAATGGGTGGAGTGATCATGCTGTCGGCGTGTTGAAGGAGCTTCCTGACGAAGTGCGTTTTGCCGGAGCCCGTCGGTCCTGCGATGACGCAGGTGAAGGGATGCTGCCACCGAGGGTCCATGGTTTGAGGTCTATCCATTGTCGTGGTAACCCGCTCTTGTAAATTTCGTACGAGTGAACTGGAGTGGTGGTGGGTACAACGTCGGTCGTCGTTGTCTGTTCACGTTCAGAGATGGTGCTGGGGGTGGGTACAACGTGGGTGGACGGTTCACTGTGAGGGATAAAATCCGGTGGGTCTTGAGACGTAGTAGGTGTACTTGGTGTAAGTGTAGAGCTCGACGTGGCTTGTACGCGGGGTGTGGTGGTGGTGGTGACTGGGCTCGATACGACCGGTGCTCTCTGTAGACCCGTTTCACTGATGGCTGGTGTTCTCAGTTGGTTAAGTAACGTACTGACATAGGCTACGTCGTAAAACACACCTCCGTACAACACACTCAGCAGGGTTAGCAATAGCACCCAAAAGCCCACTTGCGCTTTGCGCGTTTTGCGAGACGCTGTCTTCGGAGGCAGCTGCTGTTGGTCCATAGCACTGGGGTCGGACGTGGAATGAAGGAGGACGGCAGTGGTGTCTGGCTTTATAGTCGTTTCACCTGGTTGGCCGAGACCCAGGAATTGAAGGAACTGGGCCAGCCTTGCCATTTCACGAAATGAAACAGTTTGCCACGTCGACGTTCCGTTTTCAAAATCTGCTCCACCGTGTAGTAGTCTTGCTGTGTTTTTACAACAGGCTGTAATTCCGTGTCGTAAAACGTCCCCAGCAACGTTTCGCCTTGGAGAGCTTCCAGTTCATAGACTCGCCGCTGTCGGGGTAGGCGCCGTTTAATCAGGAAGTGCTCATCGCTCCAGTTGGGCAAGTAACTTTTCTCGAACTTGCCCTTGACTTTACTGATCCGTACAGGGTCCCCGACCTTGAACATCTCCTTCGTCGTTCGCTGCGATGGTCTGGGGTACAAGACACGCCGGACTTGGGCTTCATTGCGTTGGGTCACGGTAATGGGCGCTCTCTCTATACTCCGATGATAGGCTCGATTGTAACCCCTCACCAGTTTCAGGAGAACATCGATGTACCGCCTTGTATTCTTATAGGTGAAATATTTATACATGCGGCCTTTGAATGTCCTGTTGAACCTCTCCACCACGGAAGCCTTGGTCTCGTTGTACGTATGGAAGAAAAACACCTTCTGTTTCTTGAGAAAGGCTTGGAACGGTCTGTTGAGGAATTCCGTGCCTTCGTCAGTTTGCAAATACAAAGGTTTGCGCCCGGTCTTGAAGATGTCTTTGAACGCCGCTATGAGATTTGCCCCGTTTTCGTCCGGATGGGTACCACCCACGCATACTTGGATAGGATATCGATGCACGTCAAGATATACCGATTCTCATCGTTGTGTTTGGCAAAGGCGCTCATATCCACCAAATCCGCTTGCCACTGGGCATCTATTCCTCCCACGATGACCCGGTTCCGTTGAAAATGGCGACGGACAGATCGATGTAAGGTATAGGTGTCTTGTCTTCTTAACCAATCTCGGACTTGGGCACGTTGTACCCCCTGGGGTTTGGCCGCTCGATAGAGAGCCGACAATGCACTATAGGCTGCCGGACTGTCGGGACTGTAGTATAAGTTATCCAGCACCTTCTCCCAGCGCTTCATGGTGACAAAATGATGATGGACCCTGGCTCTATCGTTTATTTATAACGGGTATATCTTGGGCCTGAGTTTCTTTCTGATTTTCTTCGTGGACTTCCACAGTGGCCATGGTCAATGACCGGTCCAACTCGTCTGATGACCGCTTGATAAGCACTTCATCCACATCCACCACGGCATCTTCCAATGCAGACCATAGATCAGGGTGAAGGGTAAAATGCACTGTACCCCCATCTAGCCGAGCCAATTGAGCAAAGAAAGGGCCGCGTCGGATGTACACATCGTGACACAAGTGGATGAGGTCGCCGTCCAGTTCACCAGACAGCACCCGTTTGAATTTGGTCCAGCCCTCCCGGGACAGACGAATGTGAGTCGGGCACGGTTGTGTAGGGTCCGCATCTCCCACCACCTCCTCCATGATATCGACCTTATCCGCATACACGTGCAGGAAAACCTCGGGGGTCAAGCTGAAATACGCCAGTACTATATGCTCCGCCATGGTCAGTACGTGAATGGTACCAGATTTCACTGTCTCTCGTATTTATAGGGAGAACCCCGTGAGATCAAAGGATCAGGTGGTCATGTCATTGGGCTGACTGAGTCTAGCAGGGTAATCAATGGCATCGTCGTCGGGTTCATGTAGTTGTTCATGGGGTTCAGCCGCCGCGTCTTCCATAGCACGAACCCACGCTAATTGGTCGGGTGATCGGTCGTCCGGTATAAATAACTGGTCCACCAGAGGGCCTATTTTCTCCAAGGCTGACCACAGAGAGGGAGGTAGGAGGAAACTTCGAGCCGGCTCTTGGTAGCGTCCCACCCGTGGGTAGAGCGCAGTATGGTATACGTAGTTGGCCTTGTCCAGGTGGATCAGGTGTCCGTCTAACTCTCCGCTCAACACCCGTTTAAACTTAGTCCACCCATCACGCTGTAGTGTCACCGTATTCGATAAAGTCTCAGGGGACGCCCTCCAATCCCCGCCACTATCTTCCACCAGAGTCACATAATCTTCATAAACGTATAATCCCACCTGGTAAGGTGTAAGGGGGAGGATGGCTTGGAGTGATGACATGCTTCCTCTCAATGTCGAACGGAGAATGACACACACTCTGTCTGACCCTGGTATTTATAGTGTCAATACCACAGCGCCAGGGTGAATAGGGCACAGACTAGTATGAGGCCAACCAGCCGGTGCTGGTTGCAGCGTGAGCGCTCGTGGTCCATAGCCCGAGCATCAAGGATGGCTGTCATAGTCCAGTAGTGGTGAGTGATGGCACGCCTCTCCATCGAGTGCACTCTGTGGAGGACCGCTTCTGTGAACTCGCTCAGGATCTGGCGTCGTCCCTCGTTGTCGTCGCCATCTGCAAACATAGACCGGACCACTGCTCGGTAACCCGTGAATGAATTCACCACGGTGGCATACTGTAAAATGCGAGTCGCATGGGGCTGGGTCTCCGCCATGGCTCTGTAGAAATGAAGGTGTGGGATCCAGAGGGACGTGTTTTATAGACCAGATGTAGCTCTACGGGTGTAGTCCGTGCTACGTACTATTCTGATGGGTTAGTCCAAAAAAGGGAGCAACAACAACAACAACAACAACACAGATTACAGATCAATCCTTTTATTATGCGTGAACAACGTAGAAATGCATGTACTGACCTGTCTGTGGGAGGTTTCCCACAATGGCGTTCACCTTCGCGTCTTTTCGTGTACGTCCGTGTCTTTTCGTTAAAGTCCGTGTATCTTCGGTAAAGTCCGTAGGCATTGGGCAAGGAAGCTTTTTCCCGCGACCGAATCACCGCCAGACATGACTGCATCACCGCGGATGAATACATTCTTGCACTCACTCACACCACAGGTCGAGTGAGGTATCAAATTGAAGCATAGGTGAAGGAGCATTTAATGGACTGGGTGTGGAGTTGACATATCGATAAAAAAATGGATATGACCTTGAACTGATCACGTGACCTCCCCGTGAGGGAAAAACCCCAGAACCAAGTCAGTACATGCATCCCATAGTCCCAGGTCACGCCCGATTCACGCAGACCGGAAGTGAGGTCATACACCTGCGCACAACCGTGATGGAAAAAACCCAGAACCAAGTCAGGACATGCATTCCACACAGGCAGAATGCAGGCAGGCAGACAGGAAGGCAGGCAGGTAGGAGGGCTGGCTGGCTGGCTGACTGATCAAGTCAGGTCAGGTAAGTCAGATTGAATACACCCCTTTCCCTAAAAATAGACTCCTTTTATACATTTTACTACTCGCGGCCATCTTGTACCCACCTCCCACATCTTGCACTGACTGACACTGGCGGCCATCTTGTACCCACCTCCCACATCTTGCACTGACTGACACTGGCGGCCATCTTGTACCCACCTCCCACATCATGACACTGGCGGCCATCATGTACCCACCTCCCACATGGCGGCCATCTTGTACCCACCTCCCACATCATGACACTGGCGGCCATCTTGTACCCACCTCCCACATGGCGGCCATCTTGTACCCACCTCCCACATCATGACACTCGCGGCCATCCACATGGCGGCCATCTTGTACCCACCTCCCACATGGCGGCCATCTTGTACCCACCTCCCACATGGCAGCCATCTTGTACCCACCTCCCACATGGCGGCCATCTTGTACCCACCTCCCACATGGCGGCCATCTTGTACCCACCTCCCACATCTTCCACTGGCGGCCATCTTGTACCCACCTCCCACACATCACGCATGCGCACACCGCCCCAATACCGCCCCATTTTTTTTTCTGCGCACACTTATGACGTCACACAAGGTTCTGCGCATGCGCAGTGAGGCGCTATTTCGCCAATTTACGCTTTGTATACTACTCAGGGATTAATTTCCCATCTACGAACAGTTTTCCCTTCGTGAAGCGAACTTTTTTCCCTGCATTAAAGCACTGGTTCATGTAATCACGGAATTTGTTTTTGGCTTGTCTGTCTTCATAAATCAGGTCTTCTGTGACGAATATTCCGGTATCTTTCAGCAGAGTACGGGCTTTGGTGAAGACTTCGTATTTTTCAGGGCGGTACAGGATTTTTGCTAAGATGTGCCTTATACGTCCTTCTCTGTGAGCACCAGTACGATGAACGTTCTCAATTTGCATTTCAGGCAGATTTAATTTTGTCTTGATGATGTTTTTGATAGTTTCTTTGGGATTTTCATCTTTGACTTCAGGGATACCCCCGAAACGTTCAGTGTCATTTACACGTTCTTTTAGTTGCAGGTTTTCGGCTTCCATATCTAGAATGCGTTTATTCAGGTCGTGAATAGTCATCTTGCTTTCTTTCAACAGCAACAAGGCGTTCGAGAAAGTCTTGATGTTTGTTTTCTAGACGGTGTAGAGAATGCTGAATATCACTAATTGATTTATACATAAACTCTTCAAAAGTCCGTTTACCTTGGCTCTGTGCGTCGTCCGTGATGTCAGATTCAGTCGACTTTTGTGGAGAATCAGGAGACCTCTCTCGTAAATCCTTTTTCTGAGCGTTTTGTTTCTTATCTTTTCCCATAGCTGAAAGTTCAGGATATATATTCCACAAAGGCACAGATAAATTGGTGATGGACGGTGTCAACAGCGATATAAACTGATTCAAATGAGACACTTGAAAATTCGACCAGGGTACACTGTAGGTTGTCCGTAAGCATTTGTTAAACAATAGGCCCGGGAGCTCGTGAAAAACACGTCTACTCTCGCCGCATTCGCTCAGTTCACCCAAATTCAGATAGAAAAAACACTGGGAACAAGTTGGCACTTTGCATAAAACTGCAATTCGAAACTAGTCATGATGAATTTGAAGGAAGAAAGAGGGGGTCGAGGATCCTCGCCGAGAAAATTTTGAAAGGATGCGTGATGGTCACCCGAGAATAACTCCTTCGGGTGTGAGGTAGTGAACCTGATTTTCATTTGAAAGTGAAACGGCTGATATTGATTGTTATGTACTGTAAAAATGCTGAAGTTTCACATCATGCGAAATGGTGATGGTCAGTTGCTCTAAACTGGTTTTATTCAATTTTGAAAACGGTCGAATGTGCTTTTTAGAGACATTTTCTAGAGAGATTCCCCTTTATATATAAAATATGACACCTCAAGCCAAAACAGTTTGTGTGTATTCATTATCACAATGCTTAGTGTTACAATCGTTTGAAATATTCTAATTTTTCATCAAAAGTAATAATTGTGCAACTACTCCGCGTGTATTCTACCAGGAACGTTATGTGGGCAACATGCAATGAGGCAGACGTCGTCTTAGTCCAGTTGTTCGGCCGCTTTCGGAAGCAGTGTGGCGACCAGTCTGTTGAGCTATGAGTTCGAGTCACATTTTGGAGCAAAACTTTTGTCTTTTTATTTTTCATTTTATTTTCTTTTTCTTTTATTGAATTACCTAATATATCAGATTTGGATTTCTCCATGTTACGTGAAACAATTTTCAGTGATTTTCAGTTAATAAAATATTGATAAAACTGTGTACACACATTACTGCATTTTCTGCTACAACTCGACAGTAGTATACAAAGCGTAAATGGAGTATTTTTTCACCCGGATGTAGAGGTCATTTGTGGCGGGATTGTGGCGCAAGTAGAGGTCAAGTGCCGGCCCTGAGGGAAAATGGCGCTTTTTGGGTGCGGCCATTTTTAAAATCGAAAAAAGCGTAAATGGAGTATACTTTGAGCCCTATGTAGAGGTAATTTGTGGCGGTTATGTGGCGGTGAGGGGTCATCAAGTGCAGTATAGGTCCGGCAAAGAGGGGGTGTATTGAGACTGTATTCATCCGCGTTGGAAGATGGCAGTGCTTTTAGGCGGCCATGTTGGAAAAGATGGCGGTGTTTTAGGCGGCCATGACAGGGGGCGTGTTTTTAGGCGGCCATGACAGGGGGCGTGTTTTTAGACGGCCATGACAGGGGGCGTGCTTTTAGACGGCCATGACAGGGGGCGTGTTTTTAGGCGGCCATGACAGGGGGCGTGTTTTTAGACGGCCATGACAGGGGGCGTGTTTTTAGACGGCCATCTTGGAAGGGGGCGTATTTTAGGCGGCCATGACAGGGGGCGTGTTTTTAGACGGCCATGATAGGGGGCGTGTTTTTAGGCGGCCATGACAGGGGGGTGTTTTTAGACGGCCATGTTGGAAAAGGGTGAGGCCCAGACAATCTGGCCAGGAGATGGAGCAGGTCAGGGGATGGAGCAGGCCCAGACAATCTGGCCAGGGGATGGAGCAGGCCAGGGAATCCATGTTGGAAAAGGGGGCGTGTTTTTAGGCGGCCATGACAGGGGGCGTGTTTTTAGACGGCCATGACAGGGGGCGTGTTTTTAGGCGGCCATGACAGGGGGCGTGTTTTTAGGCGGCCATGACAGGGGGCGTGTTTTTAGACGGCCATGACAGGGGGCGTGTTTTTAGGCGGCCATGACAGGGGGCGTGTTTTTAGACGGCCATGTTGGAAAATGGCCGTGTGTTTAGGCGGCCATGTTGGATAGAAAAACGTATAAAAGGGCATAATTTTTAGGGGTGGGGTGTATTCATTGCACTACCTTACTTAGCACTCTGACTGACCTGACCAGCCTGCCTGCCTGCCTGCCTGCCTGCCTACCTGCCTGCCTACCTGCCTACCTGCCTGCTTGCCTACCAGCTTGTATTAGGCGTGCGTAGAAAGCATGAGACGTGGAGAAGATTTTCCCTGGGACCCAGCAGCACCTCCGGTTGAAGTCTTGCCTCAAGACGAGCGTGTGAGGGCCATTTATCAACGACACTGGGCTACCATACGCCATTGTTTTCACCGTGACCGTCGTCTATTGGACTTGTATAACTTTCGACTGCAGGACCTTACGTATTTGTCTACTTATGCGGAGAACATTTTCACAGCCCAGGTCACAGCCTTCAAGTTAAATCTCACTTTTGGATACATCCTTCGCCATAAAGAGACAGAGCAGCTCCGGTATTATTATCCCAGCAATAATACGTATGTGTTTGACAAGCCATTCACGGTGACGAATGCCATTTCCCTGCAGCCACTCATCGACCAATTGACTACGTTGGATCCATTGGAATGGGCCCGGTTGCAACGCCCCAATACCCAATGGCTTGTGGAAATGGTGACCAACGTCACATTTTTCGTCACAAAAATGAGAAATCATCCTATCGGTGCTCCTGTACTACTACCCCCTTGGCTGCTTCATCGACCCGGACTGTATGCATTAGCGGGAGGGATGAAGGGACCCTACAAAGACCGGAAATGTCTGTTTCGGTGTTTGGCCGTGCATCTGCACCAGTGTAATCCCAAGTGTTGTGACAAAGTGGCCAATGGCTATTGGGAGCAGTACTTAGAGCAGCAACACTTGGATGAGCGGCACTTCCGTGGAGTCCCGTTCAACAATTTGGATGATGTGGAAACACTGTTCAACATCAATATCATTGTATACCGATTACAATGCGAGGAGGATACATTTGTGGCTGAATTGGTTCGTCGTTCAACAGAACGGTATGCTTCTACGATGGAAGTCAATGTCTTCGACTACAATGGCGTGAGTCATTTTTCGCTGATCTGCAATATGAGCCAGTACGCCCAGTCGTACAGTTGTGCCCAATGCCATCGGGTGTTTGACCGTTCCACCGACTTACATCGACACGAGAAGAGTTGTGACATCAGTGTCAAGCGAGCCTATCCTGGTGGTGTGTATCATAATACGCCTACTATTTTCGAGGACCTGGCCGATGAGGGTCTCATCATACCGGAGGCGGACCGTTATTTTCCCTACCGGGCGTGTTACGATTTTGAGGCCCTATTGGAACCCATGGACATGTTTTCAGCGAAAACGCGGTGGACGCAGCGCCATATTCCCCTGAGTGTCAGCATTTCCAGCAACGTACCTGGCTATGACGCTGCACCGGCCTGTTTCGTGTCTACCGGGGATTCCCATGAGTTGATCACCCGCATGATGGAGTATTTAGAGGAAGTCAGTGCGGCCAGTACGCAATTGTTGGTGTCCAAGTTCCAGGACGTACTGGACCAGCTGCACGATCGGATTCCTATACCGGGTGTAGCGTTTAGTGACGATGAAGAGTCCGAGTCGGAGCCGGAGTCGCAGCCGGAGTCCATGCAGTCGCAGGATGTGCCTTTACCGAAACCGTATGCGCAGAAATTGAAAGTGCGCTTCCTACAATATCTAGGTCAGTTACCGGTGCTGGGTTTCAACTCGGGGCGATATGACTTGAACATGGTGAAGCAATTTCTCTACCCCTACTTGGCCCAGGCGAATACCATCAAGTCCGTCATCAAGAAGATCAATAATCATATGGCCCTTACTACCACATCACTTCATTTCCTGGATGTACGGAACTACTTAGCTCCTAATTATAGCTATGATCAGTGGGTCAAGGCGTATGACTGTGCACAAACCAAAGGGCGGTTCCCTTACACGTATATATCGACGCTCGACCGTTTGCAGGAAACACAGTTGCCACCCCGGGATGCCTTCTTTGATGATTTGAAGCAAGTGGAATGTCCGGAAGACACGTACCGGGAACTACAGCAGGTATGGAACGATCAACATATGCAGACCTTGCGAGATTTTCTGATATGGTATAATAACTTAGATGTGGTTCCTTTCCTGGAAGCGGCCGAGAAAATGGTTCAACTCTTTCGTCGTGAGATGCACGTCGACATCTTCAAGGAGTGCTTGAGTTTACCGGGTCTGGCGCTTCGCCAACTTTTTCAAGAGTGTCCTACGTACTTCTCGCTGATACAGCAAAAAGATGCAGACATGCATGATTGTCTAAAGCAGAACATTGTCGGCGGACCGAGTCTTATTTTTCACCGGTATCACGAGAAGGACGCCACTACTCTCCCCAGTGGAAAAC
>JAVTVY010001329.1:0-32702 GCA_036873755.1 Hanleya hanleyi
GAAAGGGCGCGAAACCCATAGTACCCGGATATCGAAACTCGAAATTAGTTAGTCGAGTTTCACTTTACGACAATCGCAAATTCGAAAACCTAATTTGTCGACTGACAACTTAAGTTTTCTTGACAAGTGTCCAAAATATTAGCGAAACTCGAGGTTAAAAGAGAAACTCGGGGTTATCTGCTAGATAATCTAGGTTTTCGACCGTTAACTTAAGTTATCAATTCGAAACCCTAGGTTTTCGGTTCGATAACTTAAGTTTTCTAGTGACAACTGTGATTTTTGATGTTGAGAAATAGAAACTCGAGGTTAAGGAAAGAGAAACTCGAGGTTATGTGGTAGATAACCTAGGTTTTCGACAGTAAACTTAAGTTTTTGATTCAAAAAACCATGGTTTTCTCTTTGATAACTTAAGTTTTCTGTTTGAAAACTCAGCTTTTCGATTCAATAGCTTTGAGTTTCTGATTATTTGGACATTTGACCTTCCATAGACGGTGCCTACATGTGCCAGAACGCGAGAGTGCTCACAGTTACTATTACCCTGGACACTGATCAGCCCAGTCAGTAGAGCTCCCTGTCACCCATCAAGTATTGACAGAGCTTAAAGGTGAAATGCAAAGGTAATGAAAGTAAGAAAAAAGCATTTCCCTTTCCTTTTTATGATGATAATAAATTATACAGCCATAAATGAACGAAATCTGGTGATAAGTTTTATTTTTTAAAGAGAAATAAAACACGTGTATGATCAGCGGCTTGAAAACAGTGCATCGCTTATCTCCCCTTGATTCGGAGCTTTTCCACCAGAAGCTGTGACGTCACAGTTGAACCACACTAAAAAAATGGCGGCTAACATGAATGTAGACAGCGACAGCGATGCGGAGGAATTTTCTTACACTTCTTCTTCTTCTTCTGAAGAGGAATTCAGAAGAATTCACGGCAATGGTTAGTGCAGGGGTGCCCCTGCCTTACCAACACGAACCTATTGTGAACAAAGAACCAGCAGACAACGATAGAATCAGCGACACTGCGTGGGCGACGGTCATACCGAGAGAATCGGAAATACAGATTGATAAATTGTGACTTTTTACTTTATCCCCCGTAGCGAATGATGACCAACCTGTTAGTGTGTTTCAGTGAATGTGAATGACACAAGCAAGGGCTTCGTGAGCAATAGTCTAGCTTATCTATGTGAGCTATTTCCATACAATGCAATGCAGCTACATCATGTTGTGCAGACTGTGCTGGTTCCACTGCTACGTCACGTATCGCAGCGCCCCCAGGAGGAGGTAATCATGTACGGATCAAAATTTCGTAAATAATACAGGGTTACATTTTTTAGTTTATAACTTTATTAGGCTTAAGCAAATGTTTTAAAACTGAAATGAAATTAATATACACATTATTTATCCAATCTTACTGCAAATATCAAGTGATTTAGACAAACCTTTGCATTTCACCTTTAACGTTGCTTAACTTCGGTGATCTGACGAGAAACCATGTGTCCAACGCAATAAGCCGTACCCCACTTCCATGAAGCTTCCGTGTCTACGCAGTAGTTCCAACGTTCAAGTCAGTCGTCTATTTTACCTATATCTGACGAGATTCTGCTGGTGGACGTTTCGTCCCCGAGGCCCGCCTCGTGTACAGACCTTTTGGTCTTTGATATATGTTGGCATTGTGGGAAGTTGATGCTGGGTCGACTTCGGGCCTTTTGTGTTAAATGTCATTTTCATCTGACGATGATACAGCTCCCCAAGCGACACAGCTCACCAATTACCGATATACGAGTTGTCAGAGCATTTCCATCATAGCTCTCTAGATTTGTATTTAATACCGCTTATGCAGGTGCTAGGGGTCGAGTGGTCATGTCATCCAATTTGCCACATGAACAGGTACAATAAAAGCGTATCTGAGATACAACACATATCACGAATCGTTAGATTCTTGGTATGTGCTTTAGAATAGGTTAACCAAATAACTATACTGTGAAGTCATGTGGCCCTGTCAGTATGTCGGCACCTCTTCCCACTTCCCTTATATGTGTTGTAATTTTTATCTGTATATGGTGAGGTTCTGCATGTGGACGTTTCGTCCCCGAGGCCCATCCCTCTGTACAGACCTTTTGGTCTTTGATATTAGTTGGCATTGTGGGAAGTTGATGCTGGGTCGACATTGGGCCTTACAGACTAGTCTTTTGTGTTAAATGTCGTCATTTTCATCTGACGACGATACAGCTCACCAATCCCCAGTGTACGAGTTGTCACAGCGACACAGCTCACCAGTTACCAATATACGACTTGTCAGAGCATTTCCATCATAGCTCTCTAGATTTGTATCTAATACAGCTTATGCCAGTGCTAGGGGCCACGTGGTCATGTCATCCAAGTTGCCACATGAACAGGTACAAAAATGCGTACATGAGATAGAACACATATTACGAATCGTTAGGTTCGTGGCATGTGCTTTAGAATATTTTAACCAGAAGACTGTACTGTGAAGCAATGTGTCTCTGTCAGTATGTCGGAACCTCTTCCCACTTCCCTTATATGTGTTGTAATTTTTACCTGTACATGGCGAGATTCTGCTGGTGGACGTTTCGACCGCGAAGCCCGCCCCCCGTACAGACGTTTTGGTATTTGATATATCTTGGCATTGTGAGAAATTGATGCTGTGTCGACATCGGGACTTACAGACTAGTCTTTTGTGTTAAATGTCGTCTTTTTCATCTGACGACGATACAGCTCACCAATCCTCAGTGTACGAGTTGTCACAGCGACACAGCTCACCAATTACCAATATACGAGTTGTCAGAGCATTTCCATCATAGCTCTCTAGATTTGTATCTAATACCGCTTATGCCAGTGCGAGGGGCCATGTGGTCATGTCATCGAAGTTGCCACATGAACAGGTACAAAAAAAGCGTACCTGAGATAGAACACATATCACGAGTCGTTAGGTTCTTGGCAAGTGCTTTAGAATAGTTTAACCAGAAGACTGTACTGTGAAGCAATGTGTCTCTGTCAGTATGTCGGCACCTCTTTCCACTTCCCTTATATGTGTTGTAATTCTTATCTGTACATGGTGAGGTTCTGCATGTGGACGTTTCGTCCCCGAGGCTCGCCCCTCTGTACATACCTTTTGGGCTTTGATATATGTTGGCATTGCGGGAAGTTATTGCTGGGTCGACATCGGGCCTTACATACTAGTCTTTTGTGTAGAATGTCATTTTCATGTGACGACCATACAGCTCATCAATCCCCAGTGTACGAGTTGTCACAGCGACACAGCTCACCAATTACCAATATACGAGTTGTCACAGCATTTCCATCATAGCTCTCTAGATTTGTATCTAATACCGCTTATGCCGGTACTAGGGGCCGTGTGGTCATGTCATCTAAGTTGCCACATGAACAGGTACAAAAAAAGCGTACCTGAGATACAGCACAAATCACGAATCTGATTTCTTTGCGACAGAGATTGTTGCGGACCAGATATTTAATCAGACAGCGAAGAACCGATCTGATTTGGAGATCTAGTCATTGCTTGAACATTAACTGGTCATTGACGCGAGTTTTACTGTAAATTCGAAGAAGACTAATCCAGCAAATTATTCAGAAGTATAGACCCAATCTGTCCGATGTAATTGGTCTTGTGAGACTATGGACCATGTAGCGTCAAGATTCCGTCCGTGGCAATGTCAGCATTGCATTGCAGTACAAGAAAGTCAGTTCTTCTAATCCAAAAGTTTGCCTACTCCAAATTTTCTCGACTGGGGTTTCCTCCAATACAAACAAAGACGTTTCACCCTGTCAGAGATCAGACAGCTCCAGTCAATAAGGATGTACATGTACACAAGAGCAGATCAGGTTGTTTGGAAGAAATGAAAGTTTGATAGAATTCTAATTGGTATTCTTTAAATCACATGAAAGAACGCATCCAAAAGGAGTTTCTCTTTGACAGAAAATCGTTTATCAATTGGTTTGCACCATACACATTTGCTGACAATTTCTCTCATTGCCAAATTGATCGGTTAAGTCGGAAGGACATTGAACAATACCAGGTGTCGCCATCATAGCGGTATCAGCCTGGTACTTCTGAAAGCTGCAGTGAAAGTGTTTTATGGACAAGATCGGCGTTGAAAAGACGGGACACATACCAATCTTGGTCGTTCGGTACCCATCATGTGGTAATTGTGAAATATATGATAATAGCGTTTCTATGGGTTTATACTCAGAATAACATGCCTCATTAAGTTACGTGTCTGTAAATCTAAATGTATTGTATGTGTTTTGCTCTGTAAACAAAAGCTCTAGTAATGTAGAACTGATCGTCTCCAAAATTGAAAATGGTCAGCAAGACTAACGTTAAGTGTCATGATATATGAGGCGAATGAATAAAATTACCTCATTGATAGGTATGTGTGAGCGTGCTATATAAAGTATATACCCAGGTAAAATTGAGTTGAAGCTGTCGCTTTTACAATGCAATGCTAACGTGCCATGTCACCATGATTTTAAATGGGACTGCATTGAATATCACAATTTGATAAGTAACTTTATTTTATTATACTTAATAAATGTGGTCCGGCGATGATCAGTCCGGTTGATCATCTGACAGTCCAAACGGTGAAACTCCATCTTCACTATTTAAAATCAAACAGTGAATATCGTCGACATTATATTTTGTTTTCTCACTGGTTCTATCTACAGTAATGGACAGATACGTTTGGAATACACTTGTATGGATTTCTGAATGCAGTATTACATATAACTATAGCAACTTTTCAAGGAGTAGCCTGGCTAACAGGCTAGGCGAATTCAAAAGCGGCAGTACTTTCAGTCATTTTTTTTTCACTGAGAACAATTTTCGAAGGAATCTCTGATTTACGAAATCGTTTTTTAATTTCTCGAATCAAAACTAATAAATAGAGCGATAGAAAACCGGCGAATCATTCGGTTCGACCTCTGAAGCCATTTGCATCTAAAGTACATTCAGTGCCTGATTTACAGTCACGTCATGCATGAATGTGCTCTATGGTGATAATTATAATAGCAATGAGATATTCATGAATTAATGTATCTATCTCCAGAAGCTGTTTGTGTCGATCCACCTATAGGTTTCATTTCCAGCCATAATTCCTGAAAAACCAAACAGAATTTTTTCGAATTTGGTAAGTGGTCCCTTGCCTCAACTTCTTGCTTGGGGTTGTTTTTCGTGCCGATCCGCATCTAGGTAGCGCCACCTGGGGGCTAATTTAAGAAAGCGTAGCGTGCAAGATCTATGGCGTTACGTTTCGTAATTTGTGTCTAATTCCGCTTAACCCGGGACTAGGGGCCGTATGAACCCATGTACTTCAAGATCCTCATGGTACTCATATGAACAGTCACAATCAAAGCGTGACTGAGATACGTCATTCTTTAGATGACGACTTTACAACGAATATTATGGATTAAGAATACTGATCAGCGATACGGATTTGATATTTTTGGAACATCATGATGTCTTGCCGGCATCATTGAAAACTGTTGACTGCTTCTCTCTTGCAGGAAACAAGCCTATGTTTATGTATACTATGATTGTCTTTTTGAATTTGGTGCTAATACTGTTATATGGAATATGGAATAGGTATTTGGATTATGGACGCGGATATTCTCTAATGGACGGCGGCTGAATTATGAATGACGGACCAGACGCTTGTAATCCAGACAATAACTTTTTAAAACCTGAACGGATTCTTTCCAAATTTGGCATGTGGGCATCTTTCATCAAGTTATCGTTTGGGAATGCTTTTGTGCCGATTGGCCTGTAGGTGACACCACCTGGGTGCCATCATAAAATTGTTTTTCCTGAGTTTTACGTTATTACTCGCTTCAAAAATAATGAATATTTCTTTTAATTAACATGCTAAGGGGATGCCTCCTCGATCGTATTCGATCTAATGTATCTATTTCGAAATTAATGTACAAACCAGGTGGTAATATCTGCACCCGTTTTGAGACGAATGATTCATGCAGATGCCTCTTATGTCACACAATGTACGTTGGGTTGTCAGTTGGCTTTAAGCGATAAGGCGGATCCGTTTGAAAACGATTCACCGTTGGCAGAATATTATTGCGTTTTTACCTCTTTTGTCTTCCGGAAAGTATTCTGTCGAACGATATCCCACATATTTCAAACTCTTGTCGGGTTGGGATTAGCAAAGATGTAATACTGATAATGATCACAAGACTGTTCTTCTTTTATCAGCGATTAATAAACAATGACTTAATGAAGAATTATCGGAGTGTTACTGGCAAATGACGATTAGCGTTCGATACATCAATGTCAGAGACCACCAGTCTTTCTTCAATCGTTGGAAATCATTCTTGGTGTTTTTCTTAGTTTATAGGCTTGCTTGAATTTGTCAATGATAATATCGATGTATATTAAAAAGCCCATTCCTTCTCAGCACAAATCGCTATATAGACGTTATATATCTTCTTGCCTTTGATAAGAGTCGTACAGAGAACACATTATTTATAGATGCCATACATACATGTAGATGTCTATTTAAATGATGTGTTTACGTAATACAGTAATATAATTCCAGTGATCAATACAATTGTTGAATCCAGAACTGGCTTATTACTGACAACTAGTGGCACATGCTATTACCCATCATACAGCTGTTCACAGGAATTCCCATCGAACATATTCGGCAACTATTAAAGGTTGAATTATAGCGATATGAAAGAGATGAAAATTGACGCAGTCTGGCGACTAAAACGCAATCATATGACTCTACAAGAAAGCATCCCTTAGGACCTAACATTCATGTCCGAGAAAACGTTGGATTCTCAGACGTAGCCTTAGTATCTCAGCCGCGCTTTTATTGCAGCTGTTCATGTTGCAGGCAACGCCATGGGTTTTGGTAAAGACTAAAACTATGAGTACTGGTTATATAATAATGCGATCGTGAAAAGGCGAACATCTGAGAGTTTTCAAACACCTTCGATACAACGAAAGAATCTAAGACTGAAATACATTTTCTTTACTGATGCTTATAACCATAAAAACGTTTCTCTCGTTAGAAGGTTAATCATGGCGGTCGACCAAGTGACGTTAATAGGTTTAATTAACCCCAATGAGTAAAGTATCAAGTGAATTAAGAGAACTTCTGTCATGGGCAATCCCGTTACCAAAATGTGCAACTGGAGATATGAGGTGATGTATGTGAAAGAACAGAAAAGTTAATAATGCCTTTATCGTGTAATCTCAAATGAAGATTGTTTCAAGTCGACCCACTTTCCTTTCCTTGATATTCGTCTAGTTAACGGTCATTATTAATGTTTCAATAGGCTATCTGCTTTTGGGATCAGATAATGCGAGGAAGAAATCATATTGCCATGCTTACCGATTCCACCAACCGTGACGACCGAAATTACCAAGTCGTCGTGGAATTACCAAGTCGTCGTGGTAGTATACCGGATTCAACAAGGGACGTGCCTTATGGAAACGAGAATTTCAAACCAAACAGGTAAGCAAATATTTATTTAACCAATAAAAACGCTTAAACTTTCATGTGGTGAATTAACATAGTACATGGCGTGTTAAAATTAAGTCAATTGTAAAATTGGTAAATTATATAATGAATCGTTCAAGTATTTTTCCGGGGTATGTATATATTTATTTCTACCAGCATTTAACTGTGTATGTGGGCAAAATACTGCTTTCAAGTGAAATACATATTGACTCGTAACCTTAGGCTTTCAAGCTTCAGGAACTGTCATTTGCAGACAAACAGGGAGAAATATAATATAACAGTTTTATTTAATATATATAACAGTAAACGGAATGCGGCATTTTATTCTCAGTATAGCACATGCAAACGTATTTATCAAGTTATTTGACTTCACTATTACCACAAGATGGCTACCGAAAGCAGGGCAGATCTGATAAATGATTATCCTCTGCTGCAGGCTTTAGAAATATCAAGCTGATACCGGTTTGGTGGCGACAATTGATTCGATATTTATTCACCATATACCAATATAACAATAGACATAACAATGGTATAATAATGGTTCAGATAATGCGATATATACACATAATCGTTGGTGTAATAATGGCGGTAATAAAACCCAGATGGGTTTGTTCTATCCCATAGTAATTTAGTGTATATGATAATGAAAATTAGATTTAAGTATATATATATTTTCTACCAACAATATAATGGTGAATTATATGAGAGCTCAGAGAGATCAATTACATTGGTTTCGAACTGATAGTTAAATATGTGTACATGTGGAACATAAAACACAACATTAGTAATATTTTCTAAGCTTCGCATCAGGAAATAATAAAATATATGATAGCTATGATACAATGATATATATAACTATGATTATATACACATACATCTTTATATAGACACACATGTAAACACACACCAATATATATGAGACTTAATGTCATGATATTATACAATTCTTTACGGTAGGATATTGAATGGTCATTTTACTTTTGAATTTTGAATGTCGCGAATTGTTAGGTGGTATTTTAATCGTTTTTTGAATAATGATATAAAAGTAACTGACTTGAGTTCTGTGTTAAGTTGATTCCATATTCGCGGTCCTTTAATATAAATAGTATAAAATGATAGTTGAGAACTGTATAAAACGGTCGATAAAGATTGATGTGTTTCTGTCGTGTTTGGTATTGATGAATGTTGGGCAGTCTGGTAAAGTAAGTTCGGAAGCGAATTGGCAATGAAAATGGTTCGTGTATAGATTTGTGGATTAAATATAGGATTATATAGTCGTTTATTTTATTTAAAGTTAACATGTTTAGTTGGATGAATAATGGTTTAGTATGTGCGTCTTTAGGTTTTTTGCAAATAATTCGAACCAGTCGTTGTAGAACAGTAAGTGGAGCAGTGTGAGTAGGAGAGGTATTCGCCCATACTATATTGCAGTATGTAACGAGTGCGTAAAATAATGTATAGTACAAAATGATTAATGTATTTTTATTGACACAGTCCTTGATATTGTTGATTACCTCGATGTTTCTTGATAATTTTGGGCTTAGTTTGCTTATGTGTGTTTGCCAGTTGAGTTTGTTGTTAAAATATACTGCTAAAAATATGAAATTTTCAACAAGCTCTACGTCAAGTTTTATAGTCGGGTGAAACGACGATGGCGAACGATGCGGTTTAAATAATGTGCATTTTGTTTTAGAAACGTTTAGAGAGAGCTTATTGCAACAAACCCATTCGTATAAGTTGCATAATTGCATATTCGAGATTTCAGACATGAATGTCGGGTCGCAGGAAGAGTAGGTAATACTTGTGTCGTCGGCAAATAGAGTAATATCAAGATTTGAAGCAGCTGTGATGTCTTAGGTTCTTATCTTACGAAAATAACCTTTTGGTGGTGCCCCACAAAGTACCTAAACATGAACACTATTCAATATTCCACGACTTAAATGATCAATATGGTAATGAGAGAAATTCTCTGCCAATTCCTATATCATGATCCAACTGATAATGCACGCCTTAGGTTCTTATCATACGAAAATACACCTTTTGGGGGTGGTGCCCCACAAAGTACCTAAACAAATATCGGTTGGATCTCTATCAAACTTCCAATACTTTTCCCAAACAACCCGATCTGCTTTTGTATGCATTATTATCAGCAGAGGCTGTCTGATCCTTGGCTAACAAGGTGACACGTCTTTGAAGAATTTGCATGGCAGGAACTGCCCACTTCAATAGGTTTAATGAAAACCCCAAACAGTAACAGTGTCAGCCCCATATCGCGAAGGGCAAGAACAATACGTAGGGGGAGCCGAAATGCCCGCCCAGGCCTGGACAGGGGATCGCTGCATGAAACTTGCATAAATTACGTTCGACCTAAGGACTTACGCCCAAACTACGACCGGCTCTACACGCGTTTCACGAACCTGACGCAAGGCAAACGTAATTACATCCCAATTTACGCAATGCATAAGTTCCAGACTTTCGCCTCTGCAATAAATATCACTGGGAATTTATGTTTAATTATTATTGGATACAAGGTTTCGACCAATGTGCTATAATGATAGCCCCAAAAGGACTTTGCAAAAATGCATGTGTTCGCTTATTTGTGAAAGAAGGTGCGAAATGCTGCACACGGTCTTTGAGCGATCGTATGCTGGGAGAGAAAAAGTGAAAACACGACCATTTTCTTTCTGTAAAAGTATCGTACATTTAAAAAGAAACATAAAATTTTACAACTACCTCATTAGGTTAATCTACCACAGACCTGGTGAAATACAAGCGAAATTGCGCGCACACTAAGCATACTCCCTGGCAGACTTAACGTTACGCAATAACTTACGACTTTGCGTAACTTTAAACGCTTTGTGACACGGGTTAGCGTATCTACGCACACGCTAAGTATGACTTACGCACGGACTTAGGCTTAAGCACAATTCGTGCAACGTGCCCCAGGTCCCTAATCGCCCAGGCCAGACAGGGTTAAAATTTACGCATAGACAAATCATCTTGGCGAAAACATATACTATTTTGCATCACAGTGTCATTTATGCTTGTGATTATACATTATGAGAATTTCAAATAAAGAAAGTGTAAGGTGTTTTTCATTCTGATTAATTCATTTCCATTTTTCATAGTATAGCACGACATTTAAAGGGGAATTTGATGATTTTCGATTGGATTTGAATACAAATAGCCACATTTTACCCAGTTTACAAGACAGGTATCATTTGTTGATCAAAAATAGTCTAATATAGTTAGAATCCGATTCGCATCCCATCATCATATCATATTTTCCTGAAGCAACGTTATTGCGTATCTCTCACGGTGCGTATTCCGTGAGACTGAACAAGTTCGTTATTTTGGTGTCAATCTCGTACTTTTAATAATATGAATAGAGTGAACTCGTTATAGCACATATCGTATAAGCGTGATATGTGTTTGACCTAGAAATACTACAGTTTTATCTCAGCTGTTACTGGAGACCCTCTATAATCATATTGGAAAGGCGTGGTTCTTATCCTCCCAATGATTAACAAGTTTGCATGATTGATCGGAGGGTAGGTGGTACTGAACAGTGAACTCCAGTACTCCAGACAATCGACACTTTCAAGGTTGATAACGCTTGTCTTGGTGATGGGAGATCAGCGTATTAAAACGCCGGAACCTTGAGCCTCGGTAAAGAGAAAGAATCGAGTACCCCGCCAATCACTCTACGTTCAGATGATTTTGCGTAGGAAACTGTAAACACCGGTGGTAAATCGTAGAGAATCCCTTCCAGGCTGCGAAATTAGATCTGCTGATTGATCAAGAAGGCCAGTGTCATACATTTGATGATTAATGAAAACGCATCAGTGGTATTAATTGACGTTGTCTTTTCCAACATGCAATATGATGTCTATTGTTCTGTTAACTCACTGGATAAGCGATCCATTGCATTCCTCCTCTGTTTCTAAAGTATCCGTTTCTAGAAATTCGGCTACTGCAAAAGTAGGCATTTGGAATGTATGGCAATGACTTAATCAGAGAAGAAATATCCGAACAAACCAACTCTCAAGGATCACGAGTGATGTTTCTATAACTAAAATTCCCCCGCATTATTCCTATATCCGGAAGTTTGATTGGTTAGTTAGTGCTGATTTTTTTTCATAATTCGAGGAATGTAAAAATGCCTATGCCACGGCAACAACCGCACTACTCTTTGCTATAGCACTGTAGTGTAAAATGGATTTAATGCAAAAAATTGCTCAAATATTGCCATCAGAAAATATAAAACAATTAGAACATCTGTCAAGTGTCAATTTTAATATTTATTTTTGTGGAATAAACTGTTTCATTCGTAAGAATTTTTAAGGGAAAAGATCCGAAATAATGTATGTCGGCCATGCAAATTAATATTGCCGCAAAAACACCATGGAAAATGTCAACCATAAATCGACATTTTGTGACCTTGAACGAGGTATTGAAATTGTAGGAGGGATTCTCCCGTCCCACCATACAAAAGAAATTGTTCGACTCGGACTGCTTCGAGGACATCTACCGAGTACCGCAACCAATTATACTCGCAAAGCTGGGCGACTATCATAGTTGTTCCTTGCAGGGAACATGCATTACACCTGTAATGTTACATTAAAATCATACGCCACCTGTATCAGGCGTTTGCATCTCAATGTAAGCATATTCAAAACAACGTACGTCGTCCTTTTATAGAGCAGTCATTCGTCTCTTCAAGCAACTACGACAGAACATACTATAATACCTGTCAGTTTGGATTTAGCAAAGACATTAGCGTTTCGATGCATCAATGTCAGACGCCATCAGTATTGCCTCAATCTTTGGAAATCATTCTTGGTATTTTTCTTAATTTGTAGGCTTGCTTAAATTTCTCATTATTAATATCTATGTTGCCTCATATACTAACAGCAAACAGGTATTCCGGTGAACAAAAATTGTGAGAACATTCTCTTACGAACATATTCAGATATTACAAAGGGTTATCGGTTTTTAAACTTATTCCTTCTCATTCTCAAACCCTTATATGCAGACGTTATTATCTTCTTGCCTTCGATACGCCCTAGACAGAGAACGTTTTGAAGGATATAATAGTTTTATTTATGGACTTCGGAGTCCATGCATACATGTCTATTTACATGATGTGTTTGTGTAACACAGTAATATAATTCCAACGATCGGAACAATCGTTGAATGCAGGACAACCATATTGCTGATAACAATGCAGCACATGCTATGCCCTCGCATATTAGTACATTTGAGCTCCCCAACAATCTTCTCGGCAAGTTAAACGCAGTTCTTCTGGTGACTGCATCAAAAGTATCAACTCTGTCAGTAACGAACGGGTAACTGGTACACCAGAACTGTGGGTGCTCTAAGACATGATGTATATTGCCTCAGGTCGATATTTAGCCAACTTAATTGGCTTTGAAAGAATCCAACGATATACTCCAAATCATACATATCTTTGTAAAAATGGTCGGGTTTCTGTCCGGAATAACGCATGATCCTGTCAACATCTCCCAAATATACACTGAGGAGTTCCTATTGAACGTATTCAGCAAGTACTCAATTTTGAAGTCCTATCGCCATGGGTTTTGGTAAAGAATACTCGTTAAATAATAATGCGATTGTAGAAAGGCGAATATCTGAGAGTTTACAAACCCCGTTGAGGTAATGAAAGAATGGACCATCACTGAGACTGAATGAACTTTCTTTACTGATGGTTATAACAATAAAAAACGCACCTCTAATGTGAAAGGTTAATCATAGCGGACGATCAAGTGGCATTGATAGGTTTGACCACAACAAATAAAGTAACAAGTAAATTAAGAGAACTTCTGTTATGGGCAATCCCGTTACCAAAATCTGTAACTGTCGATATGAGGGAACTTATGTGAAAGAACATAAAAGTTGTCAATGCCTTAACCCTGTATTTCTCAAATGCAGATTGTTTCAAGTTGATCCAATTTTCCTTCTTTGATATTCGTCTAGCTAACGGGCAATATTAATAAGTCTCGTCCTGTTTCATCAGCCGTGTCTGCGCATAAACTTGAGAATCTGCTTTTTTGATCAGATTATCTGTGGAAAACCCCCGGTAGCATTGCAAGTGCTTACTGATTCCACCGACAGTGGCGACCGTAATTGTCATGTCGTCCGTGGTAGTACAGCTACTTCGGGAATTCAATAAGGCGTGTGCCTTGAAGTAAGGAGACTTCCGAACCAAGCATGAACGCAAATATTGATTTAACTAATAAATAACGCTTGGCGCTCTCTGTGGTGGATTAATATAATATAGGGTCAGTTAAAATCAAGTCAACTGTAAAAGCGGGGAAATTCTATAACGAATCGTTTGTGTATCATGTCTATATAGTTTATTTCTATCAGCATTAAAGCTTGTCGTTGTAACGAGGTTCACCTTGTGTGTGGGTAAACACATGAAATACGTACATCTTGACTCGTAATCTTAATCTCGCTGAGGCTGAGTCTCAAACTCCAAGACCTGCATTTGTGAACTAACAGAGGGACAATACATTTCAAAACATAGAACCGTAAACGGAAGGCGGCATTTTATTTCTCAACATAAAACCTGTATGTAAACGTATTTATCAAGGCGTCAAGTTATTTCAGTTCACTATTACCATAAGATGGCTACCGAACGGTCAAGTGTTGTGTATGCCCCGATATCAACAGCGCGGATCTTATAAATAACTATCCTCTGCTGCAGGCAGTTCAATATTCTCCCACTTAAAAGATCAATCTGTTAATGAGGGAAATTCTCTGTCAATTTTTATCGTATGATCCATCTGATAATGAACGTATTGGGTTCTTATCTTAGGAATATACTCCTTTCGGTGGTGTCCCAGAAAGTACCCCAAACAAATACCAATTAGATCTATATCAACCATCCACTACTTCTCCCAAACAACCTAATCTGCTTTTGTATGAATTATTATCAGCAGAGGCTGTCTGATCTTTGGCTAACAAGGTGAAACGTCTTTGCAAAATTTGCATGGTAGAAGCTGCCCACTCCAATTGGTTCAATGAAAACGTCAATCAGGATCATTGTGACTCGGCAAATACTAGTATTGCGAAACTGATGGATTAGAAGAAAGCATTTCTCATGTAGTAATGCAAAGTTGGCATTCAGACGGAAGGTACCTTGAGGCTACGCCAGAGTTCAATGCAGGCTTACAAGACAAATCAGGTTGGGCAGATTGTGTTCTGGTACATCCGGATGCTTTTATGGGATTCTACTCTTGAAATTTTAACTAAAACTTGCATCACTGGGCGTTCGAAGTTCGACCAAGAACTGAGACGAAGGAAATTCTCCCGTTATTCATCGCCCATCACGATGCAGATTGGAACTAACTTTTGAACATGTATCTGTCTAAGGCTTACTAGGAGAACAGACGCGATTCGTCACTACTATCATGGAGATCTTAACCATTGCACGATACTACAATCGTGTTTTTAGATCCCCGAAGTTTACTGGGGAGACTGGATATCTTTTAATCCGGTGTTTAGCATGAAATTTGAGGTAACTTTACGATTCGTAGCGTGCAGCTTCAGCATATGTGTCGATCCTCGATGAAAAGTCACAATATCCACAATTTAGAGGAATGGGGGGTATAGATTCTACGATACAGCGTTCTTTAGTTTCAAATATACTGCTGAGTAATTTGGTCACGTCGATCTTATCCATCAGTCAAGATGGCTTCCTATGCAATAGTGTGGACAGTTAAAAGTACATCAATCAATCCATGTGAGCGAACTGAGCCATATCTCGTACGAATGGTCTCTTTCCTGAAGCTAACCGACCAAATGTGGTCCTAGGCTCGAGGCTGAATCAACTCATTCAACGACAGGTCTGGTGGGGGAATTATTGCACCCCTACCAAACTTTCTACCCTATCTGCGGAACGACACAAAATTGAGAGCTGATACTCCGTGGCTATGTATCTTATCATGTTGAGGTTTTGGTGAGCATATTTGTATAATCTATTCGAGCAAAGGATCACGAGTAGATTCAAAATGACAGCCATGAAGAGTGCCAGAAAAGCGAAGTTTTCATCATTCTTCTTCAAAATTTCTCTTCGAGGAAAAGTGGGCAAAATTTCCTTTATTTCACAACAGATTATTATTTATTTATTTAGCATTCAGTTTGCTCAAAGAAAACACACAAATAAAAAATTCGAAAAATTTACCGCAAATGGACCAAAAAAAGCCTTTTCTGAAACTGACGTCACTGGGAGGTCACCACAGCGCCATCTTGGATTTGTTTACATTTTCTGGTAGAGCCTGACCAAAAGGCACATTGTGGTAAGTTTCAGCTCCCTAGGTCAAAGGATAAAAAAATTTATTTGCGTGGAGGGGGCCGAAATGCCCCCATATGTCTGTCATATATGTCGAGTGTCGAAGGAAAAAAAAGGGAGAACAGTCAAACTGAAGAACCCCGGTATCTGTAGAGGAGTTTGAAGAAATTACAACACATATAAGGGAAGTGGGAAGAGGTGCCGACATACTGACTGCGTCACATGACTTCACAGAATAGTCTTCTGGTTAACCTATTCTTAAGCACATACCAAGAATCTAACGATTCGTGATATGTGTTGTATCTCAGGTACGCTTTTATTGTACCTATTCATGTGGCAACTTGGATGACATGACCACACGGCACACAATCCAATTTTTCGAAAGTCGAAGACGGAAAGAGAAAATTCAGACTGGTCGACCTATATTTGTCGAATGTGGACGCAAAAAATAGTATCTTTGGTATATGGTACACATTTCCCAGTACATTAGCTACTGTGACAGCTTTGACCAAATCTGATAAAATCCAATTAAAGGGTATCTCTGCCTGTGCATTGCTACCTGGCAAACAAATTTTGTCGTGATCATCTACATGAAACTATTACCGTAATTTTCCATTAATATCATACGGCGCTTGTACCCTCCTACAGAGAACATATTATTTATCGATTTCATACATACATGTAGATGTCTATTCAAATGATGTGTTTACGTAATACAGTAATATAATTCCAGTGATCCATACAATTGTTGAATCCAGAAAAGGCTTATTACTGATAACCTAGTAGCATATGCTATTACCCATCATCCAGCTATACACAGGAATTCCCATCGAACATATTCAGCAAATATTGAAGGTTGAATTGAAGCGATATGAAAGAGATGGGAAAAATTGACGACGTCTGGCAGCTAAAAAGCATCCCTCGGGACCTAACATTCATATCCGAGAATACGTTGGATTCGTTGGACGTAGCCTTAGTATCCCAGCCGCGCTTTTATTGCAGCTGTTGGTGATGCACGCAACGCCATGGGTTTTGGTAAAGACTTAAACTATGAGTACTGGTTATATAATAATGCGATCGTAGACGAACATCTGAGAGTTTTCAAACACCTTCGGTGCAACGAAAGTATCGACCATCACTAAGACTAATATACATTTTCTTTACTGATGCTTATAACAATAAAAAACGTTCCTCTCGTTAGAATGTTAATCATGGCAGTCGACCAAGTGACGTTAATATGTTTAATTATCCCCAATGAGTAAAGTTTCAAGTGAATTAAGAGAACTTCTGTCATGGGCAATCCCGTTATCAAAATGAGCAACTCGTGTTATCTCATATGTGGATCTCAAATGAAGATTGTTTCAAATCGACCCACTTTCCTTTCCTTGATATTCCTCTGGTTAACGGTCATTATTCTCAATAGGCATCTGCTTTTGAGATCAGATTATGCGAGGAAGAAATATTGCCAAGCTTACCGATTCCACCAACCGTGGGGACCGTAATTACCAAGTCTAAATGGGCAATCTGGTAATGAGGGAAATTCTCTGCCAATTCCTATAGTATGATCCAACCGATAACGAACGTCTTCTTATCTTAGAAAAATACTTATTTTGGTGGTGTCCTACAAAGTACCTTAAACACATACCAATTAGATCCTTATCAAGCTTCGTACTCCGTAATCACAACATCCTGATTTGCTTTTGTATGCTCACTTATCAGCTGGGCTGTCTGATCTTTGGCTAACAAGGTGAAACTTCTTTGAATAATTTGCATGGCAGGAGCTGTCCACTCCAATAAGTTTAATGAAAACCCCAAACACGGACAGCGTGAGTAGTAGTGTCCCGTTAAATTGAGCCCCATTGACCTTTGACCTCGGCCAAACCACTTTTAATTGGGAGGGGTGCAAGGTTGGTCAAAGGTCAATGAGTGCACTTGAGATAGTGTCCCGTTAAATTGAGCCACATTGACCTTTGACCTCAGAAATTTGCATATGACGTCACTTCCGGTTGGGTTGAATGAGGCGTGACCTTTGTACATGTCTAGACTTGTTTGTGTGTGTTGATGTACTGGGATTTTTCCCCACAATGGCGGCTAATGGCGGCTAATGGCGGCTAATCCGCCATGTTGGAAAATGGCGGCTAATGGCGGCTAGTCCACCATGTTGGAAAATGGCTGCTATTGGCGGCTAGTCCGCCATGTTGGAAAATGGCGGCTAATGGCGGCTAATGGCGGCTAGTCCGCCATGTTGGAAAATGGCGGCTAATGGCGGCTAATGGCGGCTAGTCCGCCATGTTGGAAAATGGCTGCTATTGGCGGCTAGTCCGCCATGTTGGAAAATGGCGGCTAATGGTGGATAATGGCGGCTAATGGCGGCCAAAATGGCGGCTAATGGCGGCTAATGGTGGAAAGACGTGACTGCCTATGGGAAAATGGGGCAAGATGGCGGCTAATGGCGGCTAATGGTAGGGAAAAATGGTGGATAATGGTGGATAATGGCGGTTAATGGCGGCTAATGGCGGTGAAAATGGCGGATAGACCGCCATTGTTGTAGAAAAACGTATAAAAGGGGGTGATTTTTAGTGGTTTGGTGTATTCATTGCACTACCCAACGGAGCTCTCACACCTACCTGACCAGCCTGCCTGCCTGCCAGCCTGCCTGTCTGCCTGACCACCAGCCAGCCTGCCTGCCTGCCTGCTTGCCTGCTTGTTCTGACGAGAGGAGGAGAGAAGCATGAGACGTGGAGAAGATTTTCCATGGGACCCAGCAGCACCTCCGGTTGAAGTCTTGCCTGAAGACGAGCGTGTGAGTGACATTTATCGACGTCACTGGGCTGCCATACGCCATTGTTTTCACCGTGACCGTCGTCTATTGGACTTGTATAACTTTCGACTGCAGGACCTTACGTATTTGTCTACCTATGCCGAGAAGATTTTCACAGACCAGGTGACAGCGTTCAAGTTGAATATGACATTCGGGTACATTTTACGGCACAAGGAGACGGACCAGGTGCGGTATTATTATCCCAGCAATAATACCTATGTGTTTGACCAGCCGTTCACGGTGACGGATGCGATTTCTCTGGAGCCACTCATCGACCAATTGACTACGTTGGATCCATTGGAATGGGCCCGGTTGCAACGCCCCAATACCAAATGGCTTGTGGAAATGGTGACCAACGTCACATTTTTCGTCACGAAAATGAGAGATCATCCTATCGGTGCTCCTGTACTACTACCCTCTTGGTTGCTTCATCGACACGGACTGTATGCATTAACGGGAGGGAAACATGGACCCTACAAAGACCGGAAATGTCTGTTTCGGTGTTTGGCCGTGCATCTGGACGAGTGTAATCCCCAGAATTGTGACAGAGTGGCCAATGACTATTGGGAACAGTACTTACAGCAGCACGACTTGGATAAGCGGAACTTCCGTGGAGTCCCTTTCAAGAATTTGGATCACGTGGAAACACTGTTCAACATCAATATCTTTGCATACCGATTACGATGCGAGGAGGATACATTTGTGGCTGAATTGGTTCGTCGTTCAACAGAACGGTATGCTTCTACGATGAAAGTCAATGTCTTCGACTACAATGGCGTGAGTCATTTTTCGCTGATCCACAATATGAGCCAGTACGCCCAGTCTTACAGTTGTGCCCAATGCCATCGGGTGTTTAAACAGTCTGGGCACCTACATCAGCACGAGAAGATTTGTGACAACAGTGTGAAGCGAAAATTTCCTGGTGGTGTCTATCATAATACGCCTACTATTTTCGAGGAACTGGCCGATGAGGGTCTGATCATACCGGAGGCGGACCGTTATTTTCCCTACCGGGCGTGTTACGATTTTGAGGCCCTGTTGGAGCCCATGGACATGTTTTCAGCAAAAACGCAGTGGACGCAGCGCCATATTCCCCTGAGTGTGAGCATTTCCAGCAACGTACCTGGCTATGACGCTGCACCGGTCTGTTTCGTGTCCATCGGGGATTCCCATGAGTTGATCACCCGCATGATGGAGTATTTAGAGGAAGTCAGTGCGGCCAGTACGGAATTGTTGGTGTCCAAGTTCCAGGACGTATTGGACCAGCTGGACGATCGGATTCCTATACCGGGTGTATCGTTTAGTGACGATGAAGAGTCCGAGTCCGAGTCGGAGCCGTAGTCGGCGCCGGAGCCCATGCAGTCGCAGGATGTCCCTTTACCCAAACCGTATGCGGAGAAATTGAAAGCGCGCTTCCTACAATACCTAGGCCAGTTACCGGTGCTGGGTTTCAACTCGGGGCGATATGATTTGAACATGGTGAAGGAATTTCTCTACCCCTACTTGGCCCAGGCGAATACCATCAAGTCCGTCATCAAGAAGATCAATAATCATATGGCCCTCACTACCACATCACTTCATTTCCTGGATGTACGGAACTACTTAGCTCCTAATTATAGTTATGATCAGTGGGTGAAGGCGTATGACTGTGCACAAACGAAAGGGAGGTTCCCTTACACGTATATATCGACGCTCGACCGTTTGGAGGAAACACAGTTGCCACCCCGGGATGCCTTCTTTGACGATTTGAAGCAAGTGGAATGTCCGGAAGACACGTACCGGGAACTACAGCAGGTATGGAACGATCAACACATGCAGACCTTGCGAGATTTCCTGATACGGTATAATAACTTAGATGTGGTTCCTTTCCTGGAAGCGGCCGAGAAAATGGTTCAACTGTTTCGTCGTGAGATGCACGTCGACATCTTCAAGGAGTGCTTGAGTTTACCGGGTCTGGCGCTTCGCCATCTTTTTCAAGAGTGTCCTACGTACTTCTCGCTGATACAGCAAAAAGATGCGGACATGCATGATTGTCTAAAGCAGAACATTGTCGGCGGACCTAGTCTTATTTTTCACCGTTATCACGAGAAGGACGTCGCTACTCTCCCCAGTGGAAAACCCTGTGCTAAGATCATCGGTTTCGATGCGAATGCCTTGTACCTGTGGTCTCTGGCCCAACCTATGCCCAGTGGACATTATACACGTTGGTTGGCGGAAGGCCAGCATTTCACACCGCAACGCACTCCCTACAAGCATCTGGCTGATCAGTGGTTGGATTGGGAAGCCTATCGACGGGGAATTTATATACGCCATCAGACCAACGCCACAGAGAAGCGCATAGGAGATCGTCGACTCCCCGTCGATGGGTTTGCCCTGGTGGGTAGGACACCGACCGTATTCCAATTTTGCGGTTGCTATTGGCACGGCCACGGATGCCATTGCAGCGCTGGACGCTTCAACCAACGACGTGGAAAAACACCGGAAGAATTACGGGAAGAAGTGCAGGAGAACGGTGATTATGTGAAAGAGAGAGGCTACCATCTGATCGAAATGTGGGAGTGTGAATTTCACACCATGTGCCAGGCCCTGCCCCATTTACGACGTTTCCTAAAAGAGCGCGAGTACCCGCTGAGTCGTCGGCGACTCCTGAGTCTGCCACAGATGTTCGACGCCATTCGTTCTGGGGACCTCTACGGCTTTGTCGAATGTGATTTGCATGTTCCTGACACTCTCAAGCCTCTCTTCGCCCAGTGCCCTCCCATCTTTAAGAACACGCTGGTGGGTCGGGATGATATTGGGGACACCATGGGGGCCTATGCGGAGCAACACGAGTGTTTGCCTCGACCTCGACGGATGTTGATTGGCAGTATGTGGGCAGAGAAAATCTTGCTGGGCACTCCGCTGCTGCAGTGGTACATGAGCCACGGTCTGGAAATTACGAAAATATACCAAGTGATACAGTACGTACCCAACGCCTGTTTTGCGGAGAATGCCGACATTGTGACGTCTGCCCGTCGTCAAGGTGATCAAGACCCGAGTAAGGCCATCATCGGTGAATCGTGGAAATTGACGGACAATGGCTATTATGGGAAAACGGTGACGAACCAGGATAAGCACGTGAACGTGAACATTTGTACTACTGCCCAAGCCCGCAAAAAAGTGAATTCTCCTCTGTTTCGCTCCGTGGAGGTCATCGATGACGACACGTATGAAGTCACTTTAGCCAAAAAGACTATTCGTTACAACCTACCCCTGCAGATTGGATGTATGGTATACCAGGTGGCCAAGCTGAGGATGCTGCAGTTTCTATATGATTTCATGGGTGTGTATTTTAACCCATCAGACTGGCAACTCATGGAGATGGATACGGACTCGGCCTACATGGCCGTCTCTAATGCAGATTGGGAGTCCCTGGTGAAACCTGAGTTACGTGCACAGTATCAAGCGGAACGGGACCAGTGGCTACCTCGACGTGACCATTACCAGTACGATAAGCGTACGCCGGGCCTCTTCAAGCTGGAGTGGAGTGGGGATGCTATGATTGCTCTCTCCTCCAAGACGTATTACTGTTACGGGGGAGACGAAAATAAGTTTAGCTGCAAAGGGGTGAACCGGCGCGATCCCAACATCGACAAAGCCTTGTACCTGAACGTGCTGCAAAGCCAGGCCAGTGCGAGTGGGACTAACCGAGGATTTCGGGTGGTGGACCACCAGATGCGGACGTACATTCAGCAACGAGACGCCTTTACTTTCTTTTACCCGAAACGGAAAGTCCTTCCCGATGGCATCAGTACCACTTACCTGGACTTGTGATGACTTTGATGGATGCTTAAAACGAGAACTGTAAACTACACATGCTGTGCTCCACACACCTTATACCTACTATATTTTTGTACATAACCATTCTTGTTCAAGGCTTGTTCTTGTTCAATCCTGACATGACTACTGTATAACCATTTTTTGTACCTATTCTATACATTCTTGTTCAAGTTTCTTGTTCACACGAATCCTACTCTTGACACAGGAGTTTTTTGTATATACACCTTTTCTTGTACATATCTACTGTATTCTTGTACATACTTGTATATACATTCTTGTTCAAGTTTTCTTGTTCACGTGAATAAAAAAAGTCAAAGCGTCACTTGTGTTTTCATGAATTTTATATTGAACATCAATGAACGTCAGAACAATAACGTGAGAACATGTGCTAAAAAATTAAGACAACCAGAGAAATGGGGCATGAACATTAAAACGAGAGGCAGCCCAGTGGTGCACCAAGTATAGGGAGGTGAGAGATGATGACTTGTGACTAAGATGGTAGCCTGTGACTCGGGAAGAAAGATGGTGCCCTGTGATTGTAGGGAAGTGAGTAAGATGGTGTCCTGTGACTATAGGACTATAGGGAGGTAAGATGGTGACCTAATGATTGTAGAGAGGTAAGATGGTGACCTGTGACTGTAGGGAGGGAGTAAGATGGTGACCTGTGACTGTAGGGAGGAGATAAGTGGTGCCCTGCCACTGTAGGGAAGCGAGTAAGTGGTGCCCTGTGATTGTAGGGAAGTGAACAAGCGGAGTAGCTAGCAGGTCCTCGGCCAAGTAGCCTGTTTGAGAGCGTACAGCATATACACTTCCAATATCTCCTTAAATATAACTTGGAAAGTGGATATGTGTATGTATGTTTATCTGAAATTGTTGAGACGGTTTGAGAAGCAGTAATGGGTAGTGTAAGACTGGAATGTATTAAAGTCTGTAGTTGTATATGGATTTGTGGATCAGATGAGGTTTATAAATCGATGGGTGGAATAGATCAAGATATCGCGTTCACAACACAGATGGGTACAATATGGGTGATTGAAATCCAATATGGTCAATGGCAGCCATCTTGGATTACGTACCGCAGTGAAAATCAATACCAATGGCTGTCTAACTCAAGTGAAGCACCTTCCCAAGTTTGAAGTCGATTGGTCGATTTGTTCTCAAGATATCGCGTTCACAAGATCTGGGACGGATGGAATCCAATATGGTCAATGGCAGCCATCTTGGATTACGTACCGCAGCGAAAATCAATACCAATGGCCATTTAACTGATGTGAAGCACCTTCGAGTTTGAAGTCGATTGGTTGAATTGTTCTCGAGATATCGCGTTCACAAGATGTGGGACGGACGGAAGGACGGACGGCTATCATTTCCAAGTCCTCCCACCACTTCGTGGCAGAGAACAATACGTGGTGCCCTGTGACTGTAGGGAGTAAGATGGACCTGTGATTGTAGGGAGGTAAGATGGTGCCCTGTGGCTATCATTACTATTCGGAGGTAACACTGAAAGAAGTGGGGGCGACTTTAGGCGGTTATAAATCACCTTGTACTTCCTTGTACTTTGTCTTCAACAAATCATGTATGAGAGAGAAAATTAAATTTAACATCAATATTTCAGCTATATAGTGACACATATCATATTCCTACGAAGTAGGCTACCATTTGCAAATTGTCCGGTAATGAGTGAGTGAGTCAGCAAAATAAGGAGAACAGTTGACATTAGAACCTTGATTTTTGGCATGAACGTGCATTAGGGCATTGTTACCTTCAACTTCTGAGCTGACCGAATTCTGATGAAATTTGATTTATAATCATTTTTTTATTATTTACTGATGGCTCAGCGAGTGCACCGTCATGCCCAACGTTATAAATCACCTTGTACTTCCTTGTACTTTGTCTTCAACAAATCATACGAGAGAGAAAATTAAATTTAACATCAATATTTCAGCTATATAGTGACACATATCATATTCCTACGAAGTAGGCTACCATTTGCAAATTGTCCGGTAATGAGTGAGTGAGTCAGTCCATCCGAATCCTTTCGTCAGCAAAATAAGGAGAACAGTTGACATTAGAACCTTGATTTTTGGCATGAACGTGCATTAGGGCATTGTTACCTTCAACTTCTGAGCTGACCGAATTCTGATGAAAATTTGATTTATAATCATTTTTTTATTATTTACTGATGGCTCAGCGAGTGCAGTGTCATGCCCATCGGGAACCCTTGGCTGTATGTTTCACTGTGACTTTTGAAGGTTCCCTGATACGGCATATCATGTTGGAGACATCGGTTCTTGTAAAATCAGCGAAGCGACTTTGAGCCCGGTCAAAACTGAGATGGGTGACCTCGTGCTGTACTGCTGGACTGATAAGTGTCCAGGGTAACAGGAACTGAGGGCGATAATAGTTGCTACGCTAATGACTCACCAGCGGTGACACATGGGAAAGTTAATAGTACCCACTGTCAATTAGAGACTGCCTTTATAAATTCTCTCAAGGTAGCCCATAGGGTCCCCAAGTTATCTCTCGAGTACACACTTAAATCATATCAAACCCTACATCGTAGGTCCTGTGACACTGCCATGTGAATGCGATGAGAGCGTATTATGGCATTCCTACACGACACAGCATATAGCGCTTTTGTTTTCACACTGACATCTTCATCATTGTCGAGAACTTCTAATATTATAGGCATGAGACCATCATCCAGTGCAGCTTGTCGACAATATGGGTTGTTTTGAACAACGGTCCCTAGGAGACTCAGGCTTTTGGAACGGACTCCTGCACTACTGCTCTGTTGCATGATTGGAAATATCTGGATACCACCAATCTTATGAAGATCTGTGAATAGGAAATAAATAAACTATATCAGAATCAGGAGGATGATGGAGAACATAATTTCACGATGATAATTAGATATTTTACAGTTAACTATCCAGAAATGGAATAATTAATATTTAAGCATAACTATTGTTAGAATCTTTCATATTGATTGCATCAGCACAGCAATGCATATCTGGTGGCAGGGGAAGTAACTCTCCCGGAAGGAACCCATGCTCATGTAGGCTTGTGTGTGAAGACGAACAAAGACAATACTAAGAAAGAAAAATAAGCTTCAACATATATGAGATTATGGAGAGGGACAAGGCTTAGTTTTAGAGAGTGGTGCATAATCTTAAAAATAGCTCATCCAGCAAAAGTGTGATTTTTCGATCAGCTGCATGTGTGCATGTGGTCAGCTGAAGAGGAAGGACATCTTTGAAACAGGAGTTTACAAGTTTACCCATGAATGTCATTTCCCATACCGGTACTTATTTGTTGGTGGACATGGAATTGTGCTGTCCAGACATGCCAGAACAGGGAAATATCATATGTGGGCTCTGGGAGGGCCATTTGTACAGGAAATGTATTGAAGATTAGGGAGAGTGATCACTTGTGCAATGCAACCTTCATATGAGTGATCAATGTTTAGCTCTCCTTGATTTTACAAACACCATATAGACTGATCTTGTAAAATTACCTTGAGCCAGATCGATGTCCTCACACCACTCTGTAACCTTCTCTAGTTATGCCTCACTGTCCCCTGCCTTCAACATGGACTTGACACATTGCTTCAAATGCACCACAGGATTTGTGGACTATCAGCACTTGTGACAGCCATTCTCTCCTCTGAGAAAGTGAAAAAGAGGTAACTTTATAAAACTGAACATGTTCGAAATTGGGATAAGCGAAAAAGAGGCCTTGTGTTTATGATCAGTAATTGTGTCGTTCTAACCAGTATACTGTGCATTTTGCAGAATTTGAAGTAAACTTAATCTCGGCCTCCCTTTACTAAGAAAACCAACCTTGGATTTGAAATGTGTTAACCTTGAACAGTGTTGAAGAATTGAAGTTGAGTTTGGGAGCATGACATTACAGATTTAAAATAATTGTCCTAAATGACTCTTTCAGATATATTTTTGAAAAGCCACATTTTTTCTTATTGTGTGACAGTACTGGTATTACCATACCCGATGGCATTGTCATATCTTGCATTTTTGAGTACCATACATGTATATCTGGGATACTATCTCAAAATATATCTATTGGTCATTAATTGACAAATATTCCTCAGTAATTAAGAGGACATGAGAAAGATATGATCAATAAATAATGTGTATATATGTTAGCAAAAAAAAAAAAATCAAAAAAAAAAAAATCAAGGGAAATAACTCTGTACAGTAAAGAAAGAGCGAGGGTTTCCTTTGGTGTAGGCTCAACAGAACAATCATTATAGAATGGAAGAAATAATACATTACATGGGTTAGGCATTGGCAGCCAGTTTGATCAGCAATTTGATAAAAAGAAATAGAATTCATGATAGTGCTCCATTCTTGCTGATCTGAATTTTATCATGACAGCTGGCTTGAAACAATTATCATATGCATGTGTCAGAAATGACTCTACATGAAATGTGGTTATAGTGAAATGCTAATGAAAATGAAATAAAAAATTAGCAAATGCATTATTGCAATAGGACTCTGATTGTGGTTGCCCTGGTTGTGAAAGAGAAATTCCACGACACAGGAAAAATTGACTTCAAAACAGTAGTTTTTCTGCTTTCCTTTCTATATTATTGATAAGGAAAATAAAGTCTCCATGGACAGCAGCTGTCTACTAAATGTTGGATTTTACACTAGTATTTGTCTCCCAACAGGATATTGGGAGTTGTTATCACAGTTGACTTTGATGGTGGATATCCACATATACTTTCAATAAGTAATTGAAATATATTCAAATAAAAAAAATTCAAGTTGAATTTTCTTTATTCTTATTTTTTATTCCTTTCATATCAAATAAAGTCATTCCCATTGATGTGAAGCTGAACAAAGCTAAAGTTACAACAGCTTTTAATTTTCGTCTAGAAGCTGATCTCTGACAGAGAAAACGAGAAAAAAATGAAGGATTTTTTGTTTTTTTTAAATAGGCTTTAAAAAAATATCTGAATAAATTTCAATAATTGATTGCAAATTTATGTGGGATGTACCATCAAATATTCCACAAGCCAGGCAACTGTGGTTCTTGTGTTAGGAAATCACCTAATGATCACTACTTTCCCCTATCTTTTAACCCAGGGATTATTTTGAACTGGTGATAACTGACATAATTTTATTTTTCCAGTTCAAAGAAAGTGTCATTATGCTCGAATACAGGGAAAACATAGTATGTATGTATAAAAAATAGTCTCCTGGGTTAAAAGATATAGGCAGGCCTGCGAGTGGATCACAGTGAAAACATAGGAGAAAATATAGGAGGAAATTTGCCAAAATATAGGAGAAATATAGGAATTTTCTTAATAATATATGGGAAAATATGGAAAATAAGGAAGTGTAAGACAGGTCACTACACTACATTGTACGTTCCAAAATTAATAGTTCTTTGGTGTTCAATAAAATTATATCCACGGAATGTGGTCATAGTTGTTGTGGTTGAGGAGACCCGTTCTGCTGCTTGGTTCAAGAAAGAGAAATTGAAATGTTTCCCTTAAAAAATTTTCTGAACTGTATTTTCCCATACCAAATTGACTCATTTCAGAGCATTGGTGAAGGTTTTCATGAGAAAAAGTCAAAATAGAGGAAATATAGGAGGTTTTGAGTAAAATATAGGAAAATATAGAAATGACAATAAATGTTCAGGAGTTTTATTTTGAAGGTATCCAGTCAATTCACCCACAAACTGATTCACCCACAACCAATTCACCCACAACTTCAGGTCGATTCACCCACAAAAAAGTGAACTCACCCACAACCAGGTCAATTCACCCACAGTATCAATGTTGGTTTATTCAACATATTTAATGGCTATGGATATATTACAATTTGTTTTATATATTTCTGTCCCACCAATAGAAATACAATGTTCTCACTAAGTTGGATTTAGCTTATCAACAATTGTATTAGTAACACTGATTGGTGCATGCCATCAAAGCAACAATCAAACTAACAGTTATATCAAGATTTACAAATGTTAATTAAGCTGGACGAGTATTTAGTTTATCAACTATTCTTAATTTCAAACATTAGAATTCAAAGAACTTTTATATACAATGGTAATTAAGAATGTGCCGAAATTTGTAAGTAAGTAAGTTGTTTATTCTCGTCACCTTAGATACAAAGGTACAGAGTAATAAAATATAAATCAGAAACAATATATTTACAGTGATGGGGGATTTGAATTCCTCAAGCGGAGACCGTAGTCTACCTTTATATAACAATTCTATCTATATAATATCTTTTGCACTTCTTTTTAAATATTTCACAATTTTACTTTGTATTGATTTCCTTTTACTGCTCACTAAACATGACATTTTGAACGTATCTGGATTATCACAGTATTTTCTTGATAATAACTCCTTTCGTACTGTTTTAAAGTATGGACATACAAGCAAGTAATAAAACTCGTCACCTATGACATTTAAATTACAATTTTTACAAACTCTCTCATCTAAATCTACATTTATTAAATTCTCTTACATTGCAGCTGTTCTGTTACATTGCTCAGTTACATGTATGGTGATAATTCATTTATATGTATGAAACATTACTATTTTAAGGAAGATTATGCAATATAGGTATTATATTTCATGGTAATGATGTATACTGTGCTATTTTACTTCAAGAACATGTAATATTCAAAACTGATCATTCTGCCGAATAAAATGTAGTTAATAGATTAAGCATTGTTTTGCCTCTTATTTGTAATCTACCCATAGATTATTTATACAATGAGTAATTGTTTGCTACATGTACACTGTGACACCTGTGGATTAATTCTCAGTTACTTCAAATGTTGCTTTGAAATCAACCTTGGCTAAAATTCCATTGTTTATTAATTTTCCATAACACTTTTCCAGACTATCGCCCCCAAAAAGCAGTAAAATAATTGCCCAATATATCAAATCTACCCATGTCCTCTGAAATTTAGTCTTTATGTATGTTAACAATAGGAATGCTGAGACTGTGGGTGAATTGACCTGGTTGTGGGTGAATTGACTTTTTTTTGTGGGTGAATCGACCTGAAGTTGTGAGTGAATTGGTTGTGGGTGAATCAGTTTGTGGGTGAATTGACTGTGAATCATTTTGAACACGAATGTATCCACTGAAAACGGAAGGGGGGGGGGGGACTGTTTACACCACCTGACCTACAGCGAATACTGTTTTGTCCCAACCCCTCGGTAAAGTGTGAGTTTATCGTGGAAGGACATTCCTGTATGAAATACACACATAAGCAGAATATTGTGCTAACATAACAACTTTGGATGATTTATGTTTACGGAGAAATCGATTTATTAAGCAGGCTTCTCGCATAAACCATTTCGGCCAAAACGGCTGTCAACTTTGTTTTACTATAGCCTAGGTGACAAAAAGTGCTCGAATACACCATTTGTAAATGATTTCATGACGAATCCATGCAACTAAGGTTACGAAGTATATATATTTTACGATTTAATCATGAAGTCTCAGCTCGTAAGACGTTCAGATTGTTTGATCATGAATGGACAATATTTTTGCACCACACGCAGCCGCCATATTGGTTTTGCCCCATAAGCTTTGCGTTGTGGTGATGGAAAATCGAGAATTTATCATATTTAGAGATAACCCAGAAACTTTGGCTGTGATAGGTGAAAATAGGTAAGGGGGCGTGGCATTCCTATCACAGCCCAGAATGAGGCTAGGTTAAAATTTGGAGATAAAAACTCATGTCGCGAAGAGCGGCTTTTCGCTGACGAAAATAACGAAACGGGAGAGAAAAAATATGCCAATTTGATACAGTTTGACCGACCTGAGCTTCTTTAACCATGTACCATCTCTTATGACTGTTTGAGACTCCAAAAAATTAGTGACGACGAAGAGAACACAATAAACGCTCGGTTTCGATGTTTACCGCCTTTTTCTCAGATTACAGCTCAACGAGACTTGGCCGCGCGTGCGCACTAGTATCGTGACCTTTCTGATCACACGACTAAATATAGCTCAACCTGTAACCATCTCGGTCATCTATACGCGGTAAGACTGACCCTGGGATCGTGTGTATCCATTTACAGCCTACTTTCGGCAAGTGCGAGAGGGAATTTCCAGAAATCAATACCACGTGACTTCGTCAGCCAATCAGCTAAAGTCTACCGACGTAACCCCAACGTGACTCGCCATTTTCGATCATGTGATGCCCTACTTGTTGAAAATTACAGATCTACCACACCTCTTGGGTGATACGAAAGTTATTTATACCTATATATTTTGTAAGCCTAGCCTATATCTGTTTCCCAAGTGGTTTGAAAACCTGTAATTTATCAGATTTCTCGAGTCTGTTCTCTGCCGGATGAAGGCCGAACAGAATCCCGTAATATACCGGATATCGCTCCGCAATAATGGAGACTCACGATTCGCAAGCCATCTTATGGATGGCGAAGTGTACGCAAATGAATATAGCTGTCTGCTTGCCAGCTGTGCGCACAACGTGGTTTTGGCAGTTTTAGAGCAGTACAAGAAAGGGCAAATGAACGTTGATTTTAAATGAACAACTCCTCTTTTATAGTTGTATGACATGGACTTTATATGCGTGATTTCAAAATAACTGGAGTTCGAAGTTTTTGGTAAGAGATTACGAGTAAATTGACTATGGTGAAATGGACGAGTCACGTGGTCAGAAAGGTCAATCGCGTTGGAAATCTCGTTCTCTCAACGAGACTGAAAATGGCGGCAACTTGACGGGTTTGATGACAAAATTAGAGTTTGGAAGGAGATTTCGTCTAACAGAATGAGTCATTAGTTGATTATCAAAGTTCTGGAGATGCCAAATCATATTATTTATTCGATAAAATGCTTTTCGTGCCTTTGTCTCAATTCCCCACGCCGTGTGCAGTTAAAGATCTCGAGCGACTGACGTCTTATTTATTTTTTTCCTTTTCGGTCTGTATTAGTGATTCGGGCTAAGGGGTCAGCAACAACAACCAAAAATAAAAAAAATAGACTCCTTAGCCGATGTTTTCGGGCTAATTTAGAGAATTTTGTTTCAAGACAACCTTGCATTCAATGAAAATATAGTTGTTTATGTCTTACCTTACTAGCTGCCTGAGAGGTGGTCTTACAGTCCATTTGGTATTCGGACGTTGTTGTTGGGCCCATTCAACGTAGCGACTTCGCTCCAGAGAAATCGCATAGGCTGCACTGAACGGTTGGTCAAACACATCTAGGCATTATTGCTGGGATAATAATACCGCACCTGGTCCGTCTCCTTGTGCCGTAAAATGTACCCGAATGTCATATTCACCTTGAACGCTGTCACCTGGTCTGTGAAAATCTTCTCGGCATAGGTAGACAAATACGTAAGGTCCTGCAGTCGAAAGTTATACAAGTCCAATAGACGACGGTCACGGTGAAAACAATGGCGTATGGTAGCCCAGTGACGTCGATAAATGTCACTCACACGCTCGTCTTCAGGCAAGACTTCAACCGGAGGTGCTGCTGGGTCCCATGGAAAATCTTCTCCACGTCTCATGCTTCTCTCCTCCTCTCGTCAGAACAAGCAGGCAGGCAGGCTGGCAGGCAGGCAGGCTGGTCAGGTAGGTGTGAGAGCTCCGTTGGGTAGTGCAATGAATACACCAAACCACTAAAAATCACCCCCTTTTATACGTTTTTCTACAACAATGGCGGTCTATCCGCCATTTTCACCGCCATTAGCCGCCATTAACCGCCATTATCCACCATTATCCACCAGTTTTCCCTACCATTAGCCGCCATCATTAGCCGCCATCTTGCCCCATTTTCCCATAGGCAGTCACGTCTTTCCACCATTAGCCGCCATTTTGGCCGCCATTAGCCGCCATTATCCACCATTAGCCGCCATTTTCCAACATGGCGGACTAGCCGCCATTAGCCGCCATTTTCCAACATGGCGGACTACAAGCTCTACCAGGCATCCATTACGTTCTGCTTCGCGCCTCTCCATGTAGCGCTGTAAGGGTCTCACGGACTTTACCGGAGTTGACCCAAGGTCGCTACTCACCGATATGTATTTCCGCAACATATAGTTCTAGGGTAATTTGTCAAAAAGCTGCCTTCAAACTGTGTGAAACTGGCGTTTTGAAATACATTGAATAACTGTTTAGTGTATTTCGAGATAAATATACATTTTGCAATCAGTAAAATAGTCAGATAGAACAGTTCTTGGTTTTACAAGAATCCTGTAAA
>JAVTVY010001330.1:0-34811 GCA_036873755.1 Hanleya hanleyi
GCGCGTGGATTATTTGATGGATTTTTCTTTATTTGCTGACGAGCAGAATATTGATATTAATGAAACAGACAACAAAATCCGCAAAATGTAGACTATATGTCGCTTGAAACGTTTCTAGTCGGTCCCGGTTATCTGTCTGTGCTCCGCCCCGACTATCTCTTGCTGTTTCTTCTCCGGGACATTTACCTCTCGTCCCTGCCACGATGCCTTCTCGCCCCGTTCCTGCTCCCAGGCATCTCCGTCTCGTTCCTGCTCCCAGGCATCTCCGTCCCGTTCCTGCTCCCAGGCATCTCCGTCCCGTTCCTGCTCCCAGGTATCTCCGTCTCCGTCCCGTTCCTGCTCCCAGGCATCTCCGTCCCGTTCCTGCTCCCAGGCATCTCCGTTTTAATAAAATTAAAACAGAAGGGAAATCTAAGGGGATAAGGAATAAGGCAAGTGGTACAAATAGTTTTAGAAGAATTAAGTATTGTTTGAAAGATGACCCTTTGTTAGTTTTAGTACAGTACACGGGAGACCAATCCGTTTTTAAGCCACTTCCTCACGGTAACGCTAAGTCCACTGACAAAGAGTTTACCAGAACGATGCCTTCGGTGATTGAAGACATAAAGAAGGCGACGGACTCGGAGACACACATGCAGACTTACCGCAGACTTACGACTATGCCTGCTACTGGGGAATATCAGGGTATCACTAATCCTCGAAATTTAAAACAAGTTCAAAATCATCAGTTCAAAGTAAAAACTGAAAAAAGAATAAGTCATGACGACCTCTTCAATTTATATCTTTTGGCCAAACATTTACCGTCATATATTCATGACATCGTGATTCACCCTGATCTGCTCACGACAGCAGGCATACCAGAGATACACACCGAACTGACTAAGTTATTAAAGACAAAAGCTGACGGAATATGCTTAGCATATGACACAACTTTCAACTTAGGCGACTTCTATGTTTCTCCATTAGTTTTTAGACATTGTTTATTTGAAGGCGACCCCGTAATTCCTTTCGCTTTTTTCATTCACGACAGAAAATTTAAAAACCACCACGAATACTTCTTCAGACGAGTGACAGAAAACGTTCCGATTCTCAAAAAGTTAAATATACCCATAGTGACTGATAGGGAATACGGTATTACGAACGGACATGTTTCCCAACTGCGACGTGCTGCACTGCTGGAACCACGTGAAAAGAGATTTCAAAAAATGGCTTCATGATGCTCATGCTAGTAGTGAAGAAATATCATTATATATTGATAACTTGAAAGAAATGCTTCAGTGTGAAGATCAAAACACTTTTGAAACAACAAGTCAACTTCTAATATCTAAGTGGTCCAGCAGTGTAGTGGACTATTTCAACAAAGAAATAGAACCTGACATTATTAAATATTCTGGTAGGTGGAATGTAGAGAAGCATCCTGGATTATTCAACCCCTATTCTGGTATCACAAACAACATTTCGGAAAGTTTTAACACTGTATTGAAAAGATTAACTGATTGGAAAGAAGTAACCGCTGACGTCATTGTTTTAAGTTTATACTATCTTCAAAATTACTACTATTCCGAAATCATGCGCGGGTTTGCAGGAATCGGAAACTATACTTTAAAATCTGAATTCCAGTACGCTTCTATTCCAACTGACGAAATAGTGTTACCGACGCGATTATTACAGCCGGACAAAATTGTTGACCTCATAAAACGTGATATTGACGAAAAACTAGCAGAATATAAAGGTACTGAACCAATACTAAAAACAGAAGACGAGACAAGTGACAATGACAGCGACGCCGGTAAATCAGACGTTACTGAAGACAACACCGACGAGATGAAGAAGACGAAGACAGCGGAATCTACTACCGGGTTGAAAAACTTGAGTCAAATTTCTCTAGCAAGACTTATTTTGGAAGAAAAAAAAATTATTTTCGTCGAAAAACTGAAAGCATTTATGGTTGAAGGTGCCACGGAAAATACTTACGCCGTGAAGCTGTTCCCCAAACCATGGTGCTCTTGTCCATCAACTGTCCTTTGTTATCATATTTTGGTCGCAAAAATGTACATAGGTGACTCGGTAGTAGATTCTAGTAAAACTCGCTGCATCAACCTTCGACAGCTTTCTAGAAATAGTAGAAAGAAGGCAGACAACAAATCTGGCAGAAAACGACCCCGAGCTAATGACATTGACGTTGACGTAGATGCAGCACCAGACTCTTTTGACAAAAAACCTCGACTTGACGATCCCGATCAAAAGACATAATGAACGCGGTTCAATCTCTTTTGAAAAAGCAATTTCCTAAACTAGACGGTCTTGAACCAACTAACAAATCCCCTGTACTTAATAAGGATGAGTCTTGGACATACAAACTTAAATTCAAACCTCTTTCGGCCCCATCCGCTCGAATTCATCACAATGGCAGGAACCACTGGGTGGCCTGTGTCAAAGATCAGAAAAAAACTATTTATCTTTTCGACAGTTTAAATTCAAAGGCAGATATTTCTTCTTCTCTCCAAATTCAACTTTCGGCATCCCATTGTCAAGGTAAAAAATATTTCTTAGTCAAAATTCCAACCATTCAGCAACAGCCCAATAATTTTGACTGTGGTCTGTTTGCCATCGCGAATCTTGTTGAATTTTGCTTCAAAAATTATATAGGGAACACAGAGGTCATCTTTCAAACAAATTCTTTGAGAAAACATCTAATAACTTGCCTGGAGAGTGGCTTCGTCACACCATTTCCAAAGGAAAATAATAGCAAAACTAGCGCACTCCCATTTTTATCCAATTTGACAAATTATAGAATATTGGTAAATTGTGCATGTGGGATGCCAGATCTGTTCGAGAACATGATAGGATGCGATTTCACCAACGGTAAACGTGTTTGTAATATATGGAGACACCAATCATGCGCCGGGGAAATTATCAAAGGAGAGGACTGGTACTGCCAGACACATAGGGATTAATTTTTATTATAATTTTCCTACAGACACAATTGTACATAACCTTTATTGTTATTGTTCTTATTATTGTTAATTATTATTGTTAATTATTATTATTATTATCATTATTATTCAATAAAACAGTTGAATCAAATTTGTGTTTCATTTTTTAGTAAGGCGAATTAATGTTGATTTCCGTATTCGTAAATTGAGAAGCGATCCAGTTTTTGCTGCACCCGCCTTCCCAGTCGGCCGCCATTTTGATTTTCGCTAGCCGTGACGGCCGTGAAGTATTATCCGACATTCATGTGACCATACGACGTTGTGGGTACCTGCAAATATATGAAATCGGTATAAATTTACACAAGTAATACATTTAGGCACAAATTATCCCCCGCCAAGCCTTGTAATCGCCATCCTGGTTATAGTTGAATAACTAAAAGGGCTAGAAATGTGAATAATAGCACTTTTTAGTGGTTTTTGGGGTCGGAGAATCTGATTGTGATCTTTTTTCAACGAATTTAGGTCAAGGTAACCTTTAAGGTCACCCTAAAGGGCATTTTGGGGACAAATTCGCCATTATCAGTGGTGTTGGGGCAAGATATATAAACTGCCCCATTCTATTGGTTTCCAGGTTTGAGTAACCCGAATCTGGCCTTATTTTGGCGATTCGGGGCAATATTTCATTTGAGAGTCGCGATAGAGGTCATCCGAACCAGAGGTCAATTGTAGGTATAACACCAAAAGGACCACAAATAATACCATAGAGGTTTGTGGCATTCTCCGATTCTGATCCTATTTTGAAGATTTGAGGTCAACCCATTTTGGGGTCAAAGGTCAAAGATCAACAGTTACCACTAAGAACAATCGAACGAAGAGTATTCAGGAACAAATTATATTAAAATACTCCGGAGATGACATCTGCTGACAAAATGCTATAACTATGCCGCTACGCCGCTATGTGTATTTAAATGTTCGAAATACAATACAAAGACCGCTTTAGCAACAATATACCAATGATTATTGGTATCTATACCTTCTGGCTTGCGCTATCAAGGAACTGTGAAGTCGGGTCGCACCCATTAAGGCTGTGGAAGAGGGGTAGTGCCAAGGATTTGACGGACCGAGATCGGAAGAAACGGTATGGACTGAATGTCACAATATTTCTTTCCAGTACCGAAGTCCACCAAGAGTTCCGATAGACCGAGGGTCTTCAAAGACCGGACATCGCTGTCCATCGTGCGAACATAGGCTGTTGTATGACCCTTCTCCGTGGCATGTGCTATATGCAGGAGGACCCTAGTGTCCGCCTCGGAATGGTTGCACGGTTGAAGTATTGTGAGGTCATAACGCCTGTTGAAGAACACGGACTCAAAACGGGTACACAGAAGGAGCTTTCCGCTCATGTCAGTCTTGGACATCTGTGTGCTGATGAATGAGAACGGCTCCTTTTTGTTAACATCTTTTAAGAAGCCACTGATCCATTCATACTTCGGGATTTTAGGGGTTCAGGAAAAAGTATTGTGGCATTCCAGTCCAAACCATCTGTTCCGATCTTGGTCCGTCAAAGTCCGTGGCACTACCTCTCTTTCACACCTTAACGGGGTGCAAGACGACTTCACAGTTTCTTGGATGTGGCAAAAAGACCGCCTGGGCAGCCTGTACAAGCATATCGGACCCCACCGACACAATAGTTGCTCTCACGCATGATCCTGACACTCTCGAGTCCGTGCATATGGAGCTTATAGAACGCTTCATCGTACTCATGTACAGCAAGGGATGTGATGCAGTCGGTGTCAATGAGGCCAAGCATCACCTCTTCACTACTGCAACCAGATCACTGGAAAACATCCCACCTCCCAAGCCGCGCTTTTGTAGCATGTGAAGCGAGCGCTGCTGCAAGCGAGTTTCTACTGGAGTCGCTTCACTCCAGCAGGGAATCCCTGACTTCAGTGAGTGGAGCTGGCACAAAGATTGCACCAGTACATGGCAACCGCTATGGACCACTCTCAGCGACACTTCTATGGCATATGCCATTCTCATGCACTGAGGCTGACTCAAGGCATGCACGGGAAGGTGCAAATGCAACTGTGCCGATGTCCGATACATGACCCTCTGCAAATGCGAAAGCGGGTGCGTTAATAACTCGGGCGATGATGACAAGTATTATTTATTGCTGGCATAATAGAGCGCAAGCCAGAATGCATAGGTAGTAAAAGTAATCATTGGTATACTGTTGCTTAAGCGGTCTTTGTTTTGTATTTTGAACATTTAAATGCACGTAGCGGCATAGTTATAGCATTTTGTCAGCAGATGTCATCTCCGAAGTATTTTAGTAACATTTGTTCCTGAATAATCTTCTTTCGATTGTTTTTAGTAGCAACTGTTGATCTTTGACCTTTAATTCTCAAATGAGGTGACCATGACCTCAAATCGTCAAAATAAGGTCAGAATCTAATTCTCCGATGCCGCAAAGCCCTATGGTATTATTTGTGATTCTAGCCCTTTTGATGTTTCCTATAATTGACCTCCGGTTGACCTCTGTTTCGGGGGACATCTGTCATGAACCTCACATGCAATATTGCCTCAAATTGTCAAAATATGGCCAGATTCGGGTTACTCAACCCCGAAAATCGATAAAATGAGTTAGTTTGTATATCTCGACTAAAAACCACTAAAAATGACGAATTTGACCCAAAAATGACCTTTAGGGTGACCTTGACCTCAAATCGTTGAAATAAGATCAGAATCAGATTTCCCGACTCCGATAACCACTAAAAAGTTGTATTATTCATGATTCTAGCCATTTTATTGACTGACCTCTAACCCGGGTGGCGGCCATAATGAATTTCGCCAATATGGCGGCCCCAGGGGGCGACTACCTTGGCGCCCGTCAAAAATCGAAAAGGTATTGTATGGGCGACATATGGGCCAAATTTGGTGCTTTTGGAAGATTCTGAACCAAACAGTCCCTGTTATGCCCTAACAGCCCCGACTATAGAGGACAGGGTATGGTAGATAATTAAAAACTGTAGTAACTCAGCTTGACATTACGCTTAAAACTAAAGTGTTGAAACTTCCTCGTAAAGTGTTAAAATAACCCTTTAAGTGTGTCCACAGGGACTGCTCTTTAAGTGTTGTCCCTGTGGACACACTTAAAGGGTTATTTCAACACTTTACGAGTAACTTTCAACACTTTAGTTTTAAGCGTGTAGGGAATGACTTTAATTGAGCCAAAGATGAAAGAGAAATACACTTAGAAAAAATATATTAAAAAATCGATTTAAACAAAATATATATATATTTATTTATTAATTTTCATAATTTATTGAAAAAAATTATAAGTAGACATCGACCATCCAATATCCCACAGGCCAGGCAACTGTGACAGTTTTCGAACAGAAAACGTCTGGATATGGTCAACCTTGAATTAAACAACGTATTTTAAGAATGTTTACTATCTGCTAACAGTATTTTGAAAACATGTAAGCTAGAGTTACACGCCAAATAAGAATAATTGCGACTATCAGGGGTAACCCCCAGCATCATCCACATTGTATTTGTAACGAGGCGCGATTGTCGAAGCTGAGTCAAACGACAGGCAGCTTTCGTGAACTGTTCAAATATATCAGTCTCTACTCACAGTCATAGTACACTGCAGTACATTTTCCAGATATTCCAGGAACAGTCGGACATACTATCGGTCAGATTTACAAAGTTGATAACCGACATATTCTTTATTTCAAATTCTGTCGATGGCAAAACACTCGAGCACTGTTTGTTTATGCTGCAAACTGCAATCATCTAGGTCAGTCTGATATGCAGTTTGATATGTCAAAGTCGGCAAATCATTATGATGCGAAGTGAAGTCTCCACGTACTTAGCAGATATCTGCGTACCCACAGGCTTGTCTTTATCAGTCTTTATAGCATATTGCAGACCCTGCAGCTTAAACTTGCTGGTAGTTTTACCTTAGCTTGATAGGAGTCTTTGATAGTATTATATTCCTGCTGAATAGCAGTGTCAGAATTGTCTGACGTCGATCACTGTCTGGTAAAAACAGGGGAATTTAAGGGGGGATTACCAGAAAAATAATTTCCAGAATTTAGACAGAGTCCCTTCATAAATTTGTAATAATTCCTCAAATAATTGAAGTATCCCACTGAAATTTTCTCAGATGATAGACTTGGCTGCAAGTGTTGGAAAAAGGGTAGAACTTACCGAATTGGAGTGTCACTGGTTCTAGCAGAAGGATAATCCAAGAGTTGCTTAAAATTGGAATAAAACACAGATTGGAAGGTTCCAATAAGTCCTCAACAGATGGGTACTGGAGTGAGGAAAGAGAAATACCTACAAAATTGAAAAACAAAACAGGACATAAGAGGAAGCGAAACATTGGAGGTCACCATTTTGTTGGTGGGACTTTTTCAAACAACACCATGAATATTAATGAATCCAAATTAACCCCTTTCAGTGAAACAGAATGATGAATTTAAAGGACCCCGCTCTCAAACTACAGGTGAGAAATATCCACATAGGTCAAAGGGTTAAAATTGGCCAGGTTTGCCCACAATACTGCTTGCATAGAGTATCTATTACCATAACAATACAACAACGTGCTTCAGTGACTGCAGTTGTAAAGATAAGTTCAAGACGCATAACTCAATTTTTAGCGCTTGACACGAACATAACATAAGACAGAAATGTTTCATACACCTTAGAAATACATACTCACCTTGTACGACATATCTTCATATATCTTCAAGAAAGAGTTGTTGTTGTTGTTGTTGTAATCCTAGGCAATGTCAACGATGCTGCCAAAAGTCACATTGTGTGGCACATTGTAAAAAGTTTACTTGTAAAAGTCACATGTATACTGTTAAAAAGAACTGGTCTGGAGGTTGAGCGAGACTAAAATATCGCAAATCAAATGTCTGCCGGTTTCCGTAATGAAGCTTCCTACTGCTGTGAGAATGTCATTTGAGACGTCTGGATTGATAGAGCTGTTGTGGTTGCCAAGGAGAGTAAACGAGTCAATAACGCGACATGATGCCCGGACATTATGTCTTGAGAAGGAGCTGTCAATCTTGTTGAACATCGATTCCCTGTGTGCAGCCCAGGTGGGACAGTTGAACAAATAGTGATTGATAGTTTCTTTCCCTTGTGAGCAATCACATTGATGCGAGGGGCAAGATGGAATGCCCCACCTGGCTTTATGTGCGTTCAGCTTGGTTTGGCCGAGTCGCAACCTCCTGATGGATACTTCGGTTTTCCTGTTGCCTGGAAGTTGAGGAGGGTGTTGACCCACAGTTGGCTGAAGGTCATAGAGTTGTCTCCCTTTATCAGAGTGATGCCATCTGAATTGCCAGGATTCCATCCCTCTTCTTCTTATGATCTGATGGGCTTCATTCTTTGTTATGATTTGATTCGCCGGTGTGGAGTTGGCAGCTTCTTTTGCTGCCATTTTTGCATTTAGATCTGCGATTTCGTTTCCAGCAACATCAGCATGGCCAGCAACCCAAGCGACGTGGACACGTACGTTTCTAGCCTTGAGTTCTTGAGCGGTTTTCTGTATGTTAGCTGCGATTTGACTGTGACATTCTACAGGCTTGTTGTTGCACAGTGAATTCTGAACGGATTGGCAGTCAGTCAGAATGAAAACAGATTGAGTTTGATTCAGGACAGGAAGCTGGGCGATGTAGACTATGGCAATCTCCACTGCTTTCAGTTCACCGTGATAGTTATTGCTGTTTGGGGAGACTGGTTCTCTCAAAACTACAGGAGAGCTGTCAAGGCCTTGAGTATAGACTGCAGCTGCTGAGCCTGTAGGCCCCGGATTTCCATATGCCGAGCCATCGGTGAATGCCACAATGACGTTTCTCTGCATGCTGTCATTGATGCTCGTCAGGAAGCTTTTTACTTCTCTCTGGGCTTGAGTGATTTGCTCTGGGGTTCTGTTGTGGGAATTACCAATGGCCTCTCTATGGATGACAAATTTGTTGATTGGTGTGGTCAGCTGCGGTGCGGTATCAAAAGGGTCAAACTGTTGCGGGTTGATATCCTTAAACGAGTGTGTTGCTTCACTTGCTATTTTGTTCAGCACCGTCAAACTGCGAGTAGATGATCGTGCTTGTTGAATTAGCCTCATTTTCAAGGGGTCGTCATTTGGTTTCCTGATGATGCGTATAAATTCTTGTTGAAGAACCTCTCCGAGTCGGAGGTCGAATGGAATGATGTTGCACTCAACCTCAAGAGCTTCCGTAGAGCTGCTGCGTTGGGCGCCGGAAACGAATGCTAGGGCCTGGTGCTGAATAGATTGTAACTTGGCTACGTTTGTATAGCTGGTGGTGCACCACACTGGGGCGGCATATTCAAGTAGAGGTCGAATGATGGCCTTGAGCGAATGAATGCCCGTCTTGGTCGTGCATCCGTTGGAGGTGGAGAAGAAAATTTTCAGTTTGTTAAGTGCTTTGGATGTTTTCGACACAGTGTTGGTGATGTGTTGGTTAAAGTTCAGTTTTTCGTCAAGAGTGACTCCGAGACATTTGGCACTGCTTACTTGACTGATGTTTACATTTCCAATGTTGACATTCACTGCCTTTGATTTTGATTTGAAAGAGACCAATTCCACCAATTTCTGTGCGTTGTTGTTGTTCTGCACGTCTCTGCGGAAAGCGACACCTAGTGGCGAGGTTGACTGCAAATTGCTAACTCCGCAATAATCGGCACTTCCGGGAAATAGTCCCTAAATGAAATAATCATTATAACATTTTCTAAACACCACATATGAAAGAATATATCTCTTATCATGTCAGTTTAATAAGGAACACAATATCTATTTCGAACAATACAGAAATATATTCTTGAAAATGTTGGCGCATGAAACACCACACAGAGATTTGTCCCCATCACTGCCCCATCACAGCTCAGGAGGCGGAAACTTATTTTGAACATGTGGAATTTTGCGTGATGAACAGGTAAATATTTCAGTTCATTCCTTGCACCTGTGGTTTTGACAAGTATGTCACACGTAATTTTAAGACGATAGTTGTCATTCGTTTGTCTTTTCTGTAGATTAAGTAATTCTTGCCCAAAAAACAACAACAATGCGTTCCAAATGAAGTACCCATAATTCCCGGTGAAAATCTTATTGGACAGGGTGTCATGGAAGCATAGCTTTTGAAAAAGCCTCCACTTTCAACAGTCTCTAGAATATAGTTTCCACTGTATCGTAGGTATTTCACACATTCCACTTGTTTTATCACCTCTCTATTGTTATAATGAGTATCGTACAATGTATGTAGTGCATAATTAAAGCATATTTCGATTGTCATTTCCACTGGTAATTTTTGAAGGCCTGTGTGTTTCACATCGTTCGGGTAGTTCCCCGAATTGCTGCATATTTGACCTTCTCATAGACGTGTCTGGTAGACGTGAAAGTTTGAAGAGAATATTCCAATTATATTTTCATTTATTCCACATTTTTTAAGGCACTCTGTAAAAAAAGTTCAAATTATTTTTCTGGTATTATCCCCCCTTAACACTCTTGGAGCACTTTGGTCGACATGGGCCACACTGGCCGATTGCGCGCCCTTCCGCTAAAAGTCCGAAATTCTGTGTGGACGAACTTGATGATAGTCTACTTTCGATCGAGTCGATTCTCTGGGCGAACGTTAGCTGTGATGTGTTGTTCTGGTTGCCGCGAAGAGTAATTTGATCGAGTCTTTCGAGAATATCGTCTTGATGCATGACGAGCACGTAGCGACTACGAAAGTAACAGATAAAAGTGGCGACGCTGTCGCCACGAGTTATCTCCCTTCGTATCATAACTTTTGGCTGATATTCAGACTGATATGGGTTTCTATCCCAAAGGCACGTGACCGCTGTGGACCAATGGTTTGCCTTGAATCTTTTGGGAGTAGAAACAAATTATCTTACACAACAAGTGGAGGCACATTTCATGCAAAACGTGTAACACGCAACAATATCTCATCTCTAACGTCAGTAAATTATTCCTCATTATTGTTTCCATTATTTTCCTTTTAACATGGAATTGTAAATTGTTCAGGAGAAAAGAAAGAAATGAATTTGACATATCCAGAGCTAAATGTCACCAGAACACCATTTGCTTTTAGAACATAAACCTATGTAAAAGTATATGAAAATATTCACCTTTGAAAAAAGATCAGTATTTTTAAATTTACGCAAGAAAAACGATGGGGCGTTATCATGCTATACTTCTTTAGCTGTGAATAGAAATGAAAGCAACGGTAGTTGAGCGGTTCGACAGAACAATGATATCAGGAAGTGACATCAATGCTATAATTTATACTATCTATTATTTAACACGGTCAGGTTATATTACCCAATCACCTGACTGCTTGTCCCTGAGTAGTATAGAAAAGCTAAAAAAGGTCGTATTGACGTTTGACCTCTGAGTGCACGCTATCCCATGATGCAACGCGACAAGGTCAAGTTCAATATAGTTCCGGCAGGGTGACCTGTGCCAGAGTTTGGCCGCTATCTTGAATTTTGTGAAAAGGGGATCTATTCCTCAGCGGTGATGCGGTCATGTCTGGCGGTGATGCGGTCTGCCTCCACGAAGAAAAAGTAGTCCCCAGACTTCAAATACGCTGCATGGTCCGATTGGGTCGTATGAGGTATCAACGTGAATCATTTGTGAAGGCGAATCCACTGGGATGAGTGTGACGTGGAACTGACGTCATTCTGCGCATGCGCAATAGAGAAAGTGTATGGAAATAGACATTTTGTTGGGCCACTATTGGTCCTATGGAGTCGTATGTGGTATCAGTGTGAAGCATTCGTGAAGGAGCATCCGACGGGGTGGGTGTGACGTGGAACTGACGTCATTATGCGCGTGCGCAGTAGACAAAGTGTATGGAAATAGACGTTTTGGGGTCTAGGTGGGTCCCTAGTGGTCCGATAGAGTAGAGTGATGTATCAGTGTAAAGCAGTCGTGAGGGAGCATCCCACTGGTATAGTGTGGTCTGTGTTCAACAGACAGGGAATTGTGGGAAAAGAGTATGGAAATAGACGTTTTGGGATCGACATGGGCCACCAATGGTCTGAATGAGTCGTATGAGGTATCAATATGAAACATTCCTGAAGGAGCATCCGAGGGGATGGGTGTGACCTGAAACTGACGTCATTCTGCGCATGCGCAGTGAACAAAATATATGGAAATAGACGTTTTGGAGTCTGGGTGGGCCACTATTGGTCCGATGGAGTCGAGTGAGGTATCAATGCAAAGCAATCGTGAGGGAGCATCCGCCTGGACTAGTGTGTCGTCCGTGTTCAATATTCTGCGCATGCGCAGACAGGGAATTGTGGGAAAAGGGCATTGGAAGGAACGTTTTGGGATCGACGTGGGCCACTAGTGGTCTGATGGGGTCGAGTGAGGTATCGTGTGAAGCAGTTGTGAGGAAGCATCCGACTGGGTGGATGTGACGTAAAACTGACGTCATTCTGCGCATGCGCAGTAGACCAAGTGTATGGAACTAGACATTTTGGGGCCGACATGGGCCACTATTGGTCCGATGGTGTCGTATATTTTGAAGCCCTCATGAAGGAACATCCGACTGGACTAATGTCTCGTCCGTGTTCAATAGTTTGCGCATGCGCAGTCTGGTCGTAGTATAGAAAGCAGGCATTTTGGATGTGCGTGGGGGTGTGTTTGGGGTACTAAAGCACTATGGGTCCATGTTTGTCGTTTGGTGGTGTGGGTTCTGCGCAAGTGTGTGATGTCACTTCCGGTTTACTAAAACTACCTCCGAACAGAAGAGTTCCAATTTTTCCTGAGACCTTATGCATGTACTGACTTTCAATATCCGGGTTTCCCACCGCATGTATGGAATGCATGTGCTGTAAAATCCGGCACCTCTTCAACATCCGGGACCTCTACAACATTCGGGTACTTTTCAACATCCGGGTACTCTTCAACATCCGGGGTTTTCTCCCGGCCCGGCACGCCTGTAAAATGTGTAATACGCAATGTTGTTGTTGTTGCTCTCGTTTTGGACTAACCAATCAGAATAGTACTTATCACGGACTACACCCCGTAGAGCTACATATAAGTGCGCATGTGTGACATGGTATATAAAACACGGCCCTCTGGATCCCACACCCCCATTCCTATTCTTGTAGAGCCATGACGGAGACCCATCCCTATGCGACTCGCATTTTACAGCATGCGACCGTGGTTAATTCACTCACGGGTTACAGAGCAGTGGTTCAGTCCATGTTTGCAGATGGCAACGACAACGAGGGACGACGCCAGATCCTGAAAGAGTTCACAGAAGCGGTCCCCGACAGAGTTGACTCGATGGAGAGGTGTGCTATCACCCACCACTACTGGACTATGACAGCCATCCTTGACACCCGGGCTATGGACGGGAACCAGCGACGGCTCGTTGGCCTCGCCATGTTTTTTGCCCAATTGACCCTGATGCTGTGGCATTGACAACGACAGAATAAGAACGGCTTATCAGAGCCTCCACACATGCGCTTATGTTCAACCGATATATACGAGGGTCAGTCACAGTGTGCGTCATTCACCGTTCGTCATTGAGCCAACCATGTCACCGAGGGACCTGACCATAATTACGAGAGACAGTCAGAGTGTGTCATTCACCGTTCGTCATTGGGTCAGCCATGTCACCAGTCCTACGACCCATCCTTCCACTTACACCCCAGGTGGGGTTACACGTCTGTGATGATAAAGTCACCATCGTTGAAGACCGTGGAGATGTTTGCTGGTCGCACTGAGACCGTATCGAATACGGTTACGCTACACCATGACGGCTGGACCAAATTTCAACGGGTGTTGAGCGGTGAGCTCGACGGGAACCTCATCCACATAGACAATGCCATCTACGTACACCGTGGACCCTCGAGAAAGTGGTGTCTATTGTGGACCAGCTGTTTACACCGGACGAGCGGTCAGCTGATCAGTTGAGGTGGGCTCGTGCCCTGAGTGAAGCGGCGTCAGAAACCAATGAACAAATGACCAAACCTAGCAATGAAGCGGAGGCAAACGACGCTGCCATTGATTATCCGGCTAGACTCAGTCAGCCCAGTGAGAATTGCATCCATACAACGGAGGCCGGTACGGCATCGGAACCCAAATGAAAGCATCCAGAAAGGAACTGTGACTCCAGCGCCAGATATTCACAGATAATATGGGGTGTACGTTTCATGTTGCAAGCCCATAATGCATCATATTCTGACGTCATAAAGTTTTCCTCCCTATAAATACGAGAGACAGTCAAATCTTGTACCATTCACGTACTGACCATGACGGAGCATATAATACGGGCGTTTCTCAGCTTGACCCCGAGGTATTCCTGCACGTCTATGCGGATAAGGTCGATATCATGGAGGAGGTGTGAGACATCTGTGATGCGGACCCTACACAACCGTACTCGGCTCACATTCGTCTGTCCCGGGAGGGCTGGACCAAATTCAAACGGGTGTTGTCTGGTGAACTAGACGACGACCTCATCCACTTGTGTCACGATGTGTACGTCCGACGCGGCCCCTTCTTTGCTCAATTGGCTCGACTAGATGGGGGTACAGGGTGCACTCCAGGGATTCTTCCATTGGGCAAGAATCGTTTGTCGGCCGCCAGTTGCGTAAACTCTTCAACCCAAGTCACTTATATGTATATATTTTCTGAAAGAGCCTGATTAAGCTATAATTTTAAGACATAGCACTGCTATGATATAGAAAAATGAATCTCAAACATTCCCGTCCAAGCTTGCTTCATTTTTCCTAGAAAACCTCTTAAAATGTCGAAAAATGGTCAAATTCGGCTCAATTTCCAGGAAAATCTGTAAGAGCGATTTCAATTAAACTTCTTACTCACGTTCCGAGGCCCGGTCTCAACATAAAAAGGCAAAAAGAAGTGGGGGCCAACCTGCCCGTTTTTTGTCAGATTTTCTTCCCGCAAATGGCACACCCAAGGGGCATAACTGAGGCAGGACAAAATTTACTCCATGATCCCGAACACCGTGTAGACGAAGCCAGCCATCGATCTGTACGTGCTCGTTCGAAGCGTTGGTAATGCTGCATAGGATGGTATTATAGATATAAGCTATTAAGAAGACAAGAAGGATTATGATGTAGCAGAACACGGGCAGTCTATCGTATTATGAAATTAGACCGGAGCCATTACTACGAAACTGTGGAGAGCCATCACAGTGCATTTCACCCTTCACCCAGCTCTATGGTCTGCATTGGAAGATGCCGTGGCAGATGTGGATCAAGTGCTTACGGAGGAAGAGCAGTCATCAGACGAGTTGGACAATGTGAATCCCAATGAACAAATTATCAAAGCTAGCAATGAAGCGGAGCCAGACGACGAAGCCATAGACTACCCGGCTAGACTCAGTCAACCTAGGATATATACAACGGTGGTAGAACCCGGACATCAGACTTCGTTATAAATAAACCATACTCCCCGGTCCATTAACATTTTGCCACCATGAAGCGTTGGGAGAAGGTGTTGGATAACTTATACTACAGTCCCGACAGTCCGGCGGCCTATAGTGCATTGTCGGCTCTTTATCGAGCGGCCAAACCCCAGGGGATACAATGTGCCCAAGTCCGAGATTGGTTAAAAAAACAAGACATTTATACCGTACATCGAGCTGCCCGCCGCCATTTTCTACGCTACCGGGTCATCGTGGGAGGACTAGATGTCTAATGGCCATCGAATTTGGTCGATATGAGCGCCTTTGTCAAACATAACGATGGGAATTGGTATATCTTGACGTGCATCGATATCCTGTCAAAGTATGCGTGGGTGGTACCCATCCGGACGAAAACGGGGGCGAATTTCATTGCGGCTTTCAAGGACATCTTCAAGACCGGGCGCAAACCCTTGTTTTTGCAAACCGACGAAGGTACCGAATTCCTCAACAGACCGTTCCAAGCCTTTCTCAAGAAACATAAGGTCTTCTTCTTTCACACCTACAACGAGACCAAGGCTTCCGTTGTGGAAAGGTTCAACAGGACATTCAAAGGTCGCATGTATAAATATTTCACCTATAAGAATACAAGGCGGTACATCGATGTTCTCCCGAAACATGTGAGTGGTTAGAATCGAGCCTATCGCCGGAGTATACGGAGAGCCCTCATTACCGTGACCCAACGCAATGAAGCCCAAGTCTAGCGTGTCTTGTACTCCATACAATCGCAGCGAATGCCGAGGAAGGACTTCAAGGTCGGGGACCCTGTACGGATCAGTAAAGTCAAGGGCAAGTTCGAGAAAAGTTACTTGCCCAACTGGAGCGATTAGCACGTCCTGATTAAACGGCGCCTACCCCGACAGCAGCGAGTCTACGAACTGGAAGATCTTCAAGGGCAACCGTTGCTAGGCACGTTTTACAAGCTAGAATTACAACCTATCGTAAAAACAAAGCAAGACTACTACACGGTTGATCGCATCTTAAAAACCGAACGTCGACGTGGCAAACTGATTCATTTCGTCAAATGGCAAGGCTGGCCCAGTTCCTTCAATTCGTGGGCCGCGGTCAACCAGGTGAAACGACTATAAAACCAGACACCACTGCCGTCATCCTTCATTCCACGTTTGACCATGAACACAGTGCAACCGTCTCTGAACACAGCATCTCCCAAATCGCGCAAAGCACAATGGGCTTTGTAGTGATATTGATAACCGTGCTGGGTGTGTTGTACGGAGGTGTGTTTTACGACTCAGCGCTGTACTCATACCAACAAAGACACCAGCTGTGAGTGGCAGTCAAACCAGTCTACAAATAGCACCAGTCAACCCCGTCATCGAAACGAGCCCAGTCATCACCCCATCACGTGTTCAGGCCACATCGAGCTGCACACTGAGTATAGAGTCAACACCTATACCAAGTGCACCCAATACGTCTGAAAATCCACCGGATTTCATCACTCACAGTGAACGCCCATCGACAACGGTACCAAAGCTCGCCGCACCGCCGACCCCAGTTCACTCGTACCAAATTTACAAGAGCGGGTTACCACGACAGCGGATACTCCTTCAACCATGGATCCCCGGTAGCAACATCCCTTCACCTGCGTCATCGCAGGACCGACGGGTTCCGGAAAACGCACTTCGTCAGGAAGCTCCTTCAACACACCGACAGCATGATCACCCCACCCATTGCCCGAGTCGTGTGGTGTTACGGAGAATGGCAAGCGGCGTATGCAGCAATGCCCCACATCACGTTCGTGGAAGGGCTACCCAACCTGGCCAGTTTGGAACCGGACACATTGGTGGTTCTGGATGATCTCATGGCGGAGACGGATGCGCGGGTCACCCAACTCTACCAAAGGCAGCCACCATCGACGCCACAGCATCATCTACATTGTGCAGAATCTGTTCAGTAAAACTAAAGAACACCGGAACACCGGCTTAAATGCCCACTACCTGGTGGTCTTCAAAAACCCGAGAGATACCACTCAACTGCTGCACCTGGCGAGACAGATGTACCCTGGACGCAACGCGTTTGCGTTGGAAGCCTTTAAAGATGCGACAACACCTCAGCACGGGTATATGCTCTTCGACCTGAAACAAGCCACCCCCGACCACCTTCGACTACGGACCGGTATCTTTCTTGGAGAGACCAACCACGTGTACATGCAAAAATAATGTAAACACACCCACAGTGGTTCCACCAGCTAGGTTGTGTGTTTGATGTTGGGGGTAATAAAAGAATTAATACAACATCATGGTTAACTTTTGTCTCTGTTCAATATTCACGAGGTAGGTAGATAAAAAGGGCAGGGATGTGGGTTCTAGCATTAGTTGTACACGACGTCTGCTCGAGCACGGAAGCACGCTCCGACGCCCTGTGTATTGAAGACGGCCCCACCCGAGTTGGTCCGAACCATTGTACGTGGCGCAGACCCTGTTCTCCTGTGCTGTCTTTGTGAGATTGAACTCAGTATCTTAAAAGGTAACGTACTACTGACTCCGGCTCAGAAGGCAAAGTTGGCCAAGTATAAGACAGGTCTGCGAACCCTAGTCCAGAAGCGAGTCTCTCAAACACAAAAGAAAAAGATGTTACAGAAAGGCGGCTTTCTCGGGGCCATTTTAGCCCCGTTGGCTGCTTCCTTGTTGGGTCCATTATTGGGTGGACTGTTCGGCCGACAATGAACCACACGAACAAATGGTCCTCGTCGAACCTCGGCTCATTCAAAACCTCCAATCACCTTACCCCGTACCCTCTACGGTGAAGACGATAAACACACTCGATGAAGAGATGCGTCAGCTCTTACAACGACCGGTGAGAAAGTGCAACAGTACAATGAAACCCTTCAGCGGTACATGACGTTCATGGACCAATACAAAACCCTCTCTACCCCAGCAGCACCACCACCACCGACCTCAGCACCGGTCCAACAGCCGACATTACCAGGGATACCACCCACAGCCCCACAGTGGGTCGAAGACGAAGTGCTGAAGAGTGTACCTGCATCGTTCAAGAAACAAGCTGGCTTGGTATTACAACGGATGAGACAGAATCTTAACATGATTTGGAATGATAAAGGTGAACTACTGGTACAGACTCAGGAGGTCCCTGGTACCCACATGACGGATTTAGTGAATGACCTGATGCGCCAACGCAGGTCGCACCCGGATCCTCGAGGATGGGAGGTCTTCGCGCTAGGCTTGAAGGACATGCATGTACCACAGGAATTGGTGGGGAACCCCCAGCGCTGTGCCTGGATGCAGCGTGAATCGCCGGTGCACGCACAACGAGACTCCACACACTTGGGAACCCGAGTGGGAACCGGAGTCACCCCACAAAACACCACAACGGCGGGCACCTACTTTTTCACCCCTTTTAACACGCCACCCACTGAAACTACGTCCATCAAGATCTAAGTCACCGTGACTATCAGGAGGATTAGCGCCCAAGGGCTAAGAGAAGTATTAAACCCGGGAGAGCAGCAGCAGGAAAACTCAATCGTCATGTTCTACCTCACCCTACCCAGTAACAGCTCGGCTGATGTGTTTCCTGACAACAGCTTGGTCAAGTACGTGACCCAGTTACCGCAACCTTTGCATTTACCTGGACGCTGGGAATGTGGACTCATGGATATCCAATAACCTTACTCGTGGTATAACGTGCGAGGTGGTGAAGTGTGGTACGAGGTGACCTACGAAGGACAAGAAACCCGACTCGCCCTACCCGAAGGCCAATACGATACCCCCAAGGTGTTCATGTGTGGGCTGAAAAGTCTAATGCATTATAAGTCTCTACGGGACGTCACGAATACTTCAAAACCCATAAAAACTTTCCCCTTCAAAAATCATATGGACTTCGATTACAACGCACACAACGACAAGGCCTGTCTCACTCCTAGCCCCAACGTGAGTGTCGAAATCAGCCCTACCCTGCAGCAAATGCTAGGTCTCGATATACCGGGATACGCTGGCCCCACCGGTGAGACAGGCCACATCCCGATGGACATGCGTGGTGGTATGTATGGCCTGTACAACTACTCAGACGTGGTCGATGCACACATTGTCGAAGACAGCAACGTACCTCTAATACGCGTCTGCCCGGAGAAAGGCAAGTATGGAGCTCAAGTCACCCAGTTTCAGGCACACCGTTTATCTGCCGGTCAGTCAGATCGATATTAGCTCCATCATCATCGATATAAGAGACGACACCGGTCAACCGATTGCATTCGAGCGTGGGAAAGTGGTGCTGCCATTTCATTTCCGTCAAGTCCGAGCGGTTCACTTTGCATAATGAAGGTGCCTTACGAGTGTGATGCACGCAGCTTTATGGACTATTATGCACAACAGGCCGGGGATAGCTTTCCGGTCTTTGCAGGTACACGCATGCAACAAGGACATGGACTGGAGAACATACTCGGGAGCATCGTCAAAACGTTCCTCCCCTTGGCGACGCGTGGGGTCAAAGCGATCGGCAAACAGGCGGTACGCAGTGGACTGCAAGTCGCGGGTGATGTCGTGGGCGGTGCGGCACCCAAAGAAGCACTGAAACGCCGAGCCAAAGAAGCAGGAGGCGTCTTGGTCGCCAAAGCACAACGCACCGTAGGGAATAAGAGACATGCACCACCTCCATCACGCACCAGTCGACGACCGACCCAGCGACGACGCACATCGAAGACCCAGGATATCTTTTCTGAAACATGGCTTTCATCCACGCCGAGTCGCGTCCTTCCACCAACAGTGAATTTGATTTATGGACCGTACTACCTACTCAGACCAGTGCCGAAGAGGGCCAATGGGTGGAACATCTCCCCCTTTCCAGCATTACAGCCACAGGCCCCATTGAATTCATCATCACCAACGCTGATACTACCTACCTGGATTTAGCGCATACGTACCTGTACGTGAAAGCCAAAATCACCGATAAACATGGGGCTGTCCTCAAAGCAGATGCACCCTTGGGTCCAGTGAATCTCTGGCTTCATTCGCTATTCCAGCAAGTGGATATATCGCTCAGTGGTAAACTGGTGAGCGCATCGACGAACACGTACCCGTATCGAGCCTACATCGAAACACTGTTATCCTACGGGCGTGACGCTAAAAAGTCGTATTTGACAGCCCCAGGTGAGATGGAGGCGAGTCCCGATAATGACGGCTATACGGAGAGAATGGATTTCACAGCAGAGTCCCTCGGTCGATATGATGGGACGTCTGCATGCGGACTTATTCATGCCGGACCGATACCTCTTGAATGGAGTACCTGTCAAAATACGTCTAGTGCGCGCAACGCCTGCGTTTGCCTTGATGGCCCCGAATGATGACCTCGAGTATAACATTGTCATCCAAGAGGCCAGTCTGTTTGTACGCAAAGTAAAACCGAGCCCGGGTGTACAGTTGGGGCAAATCAGAGCCTTGGAGAAAAAACCAGCCCAGTACCCGATTCGACGAGTGCAGACCAAGGTCTTTTCCGTTCCTAAAGGGAATATGATTGTCAATCAAGAAAACCTGTTCCTGGGGGATTTGCCCAAAGCGTTTAACCCTAGCCTGTGTGGAGAACGTCAGTTATAATGGGGCTATCCGTTCAACCTAAAAGCGTTCAACATCAATTTCGTGGCCCTGCATGTGGATTGCCCACAGGTACCGGCATGGCCCTTACAACCTAACTTCGGAATGGCCAATTACATCCGGAGCTATCTGAACCTCTTCACAGCAACTGATCAAATCAATCAAGACGAGGGAAATATGATCAGTCGGGAAGACTACGCGAACGGATACACGTTGTTCTGTTTCGATCTCACGCCCCATCTTAGACAACGATCATCAACTGAGTCTCGTCAGGAAAGGCAACTTACGCTTGGAACTGCATTTCAGGACACCTTTACCGCGAACCATCAATGTGGTTTGCTACGCTGAGTTTGACAACATTATTCAAATCGATAGAAGCCCTGTGTGAATTTGCCACCTAACATGGATACAGACCAGATAACTACCGTGCTGGAGAATGACCCAGGGACACGTATGGTCTTTCAAGGAGTGTTCGCCCGAGATGTGTTCCCATTACACCGTGTGTACTCTGCTGCTTACGTTCTCAACACGAACCCGATGGATCGGCCCGGTCAACACTGGGTGGCCGTGTACTTGACAGAAGAGCAGGGCGAATACTTTGACCCGCATGGCCTACCACCCCTCCATCCCGATTTAACAGACTTCATGGAACAAGGCACAGAGACGTGGTATTGGAATACTAAAACGTTGCAAAGCCTGGCCAGTTGTGTGTGCGGACAATATTGCTTGTTTTACCTCTACCATCGATTTCGGAGAAAAACCTTATCTACCATGTTTGACGAGTACCCCAAGGCCGAGGACCGAGATGTACTCGTATATGACTGGGCTGCCGTTCATTTCAATGTACAAGCCGCGTTCTGGGTTTAAGTTTTTTCACGTAAAGCCCCCCTGTTCTGGGCTTCAGTTTTTTCACGTGGTTGTTCTCACGTTGTTGTTGTTCACTGAACAAAAAAATAAGATCTCAAAACCCTGTCTTGTGTGTTTTCTGTGCAAGCATAATGCATGAATGCCCGATGCTTGAATGTGAGATTCAGTCAAACTGGCCTTGAACACCGTTGAGAAAGTAGCCAATCAGTGGCCTAGGATGGGGCCAAGTGTAACCCATGAATGTCCAGAAAACAATGCAAGAGCACTGCAGTAAAATAGAGAGCCAACGAAATCAGCCCACAGACCAAGTACATGTTTTGGTCTAGGTTAAGAGCGGGCATTCCAGCACAAAAAATTTGACGAGGAGTTACAAGTTACAAGAGCAACAGGTGGAGTGAAAAAAAATATAGAGGTTCGAGGTGCGGGTAAAGACCAGGAAGACGGCGAGTGGAGACTCGTCCAACACCTATAGATTAAGTATATTACTATAAGTTCCATGGTTTCATGTAGTTTAGTGCCAATACGGTTCTGGGGAAACCTGAATAGAGACACCGAGGGTTCTCCACTGGCCATTTAACATAGGCAAATAGATGGTAATATTGTCGGAGACCCTCCTCTATACATGGATGCTTCGCGAGGACGGATAAAGGCTAGGCCCGGAGAGGGCCGGACATTGCACCGCGCAGGCGTGCGGCCGGATAGTCTGTGCAGGCGTGCAGCCCGGGGAAACCCGCACAGGCGGGATGAAACCCCGGATGTTGAATAGTTCCCGGATGTTGAAAAGTACCCGGATGTTGAAGAGGTCCCGGATGTTGAAGAGGTGTAGGATTTTACAGTACATGCATTCCATACATGCGGTGGGAAACCCGGATGCTGAAAGTCAGTACATGCATAATGTCTAAGGAAAAAAATGGAACTCTTCTGTGTTCGGAGGTAGTTTTAGTAAATCGGAAGTGACGTCACACACTTGCGCAGAACCCACACCACCAAACCACAAACAGGGACCCATAGTGGTTTAGTACCCCAAACACGCCCCCACGCACAACCAAAATGCCTGCTTTCTATACTACGACCAGACTGCGCATGCGCAGACTATTGAACACGGACGAGACATTAGTCCAGTCGGATGCTCCTTCACGAGAGCTTCAAAATAAGACCTCATACGACACCATCGGACCAATAGTGGCCCATGTCGGCCCCAAAATGTCTATTTCCATACACTTGGTCTACTGCGCATGCGCAGAATGACGTCAGTTTTACGTCTCATCCACCCAGTCGGATGCTCCCTCACGACTGCTTCGCGACGATACCTCGCTCGACCCCATCAGACCAATAGTGGCCCATGTCGATCTCAAAACGTTCCTTCCAATGCCCTTCTCCCACAATTCCCTGTCTGCGCATGCGCAGAAAGAACACGGACGAGACATTAGTCCAGTCGGATGCTCCTTCACGAGAGCTTCAAAATAAGACCTCATACACCATCGGACCAATAGTGGCCCATGTCGGCCCCAAAATGTCTATTTCCATACACTTGGTCTACTGCGCATGCGCAGAATGACGTCAGTTTTACGTCTCATCCACCCAGTCGGATGCTCCCTCACGACTGCTTCACGACGATACCTCACTCGACCCCATCAGACCAATAGTGGCCCATGTCGATCTCAAAACGTTCCTTCCAATGCCCTTTTCCCACAATTCCCTGTCTGCGCATGCGCAGAATATTGAACACGGACGACACACTAGTCCAGGCGGATGCTCCCTCACGACTGCTTTACATTGATACCTCACTCGACTCTATCGGAACAATAATGGCCCACCTAGACCCCAAAACGTCTATTTCCATACACTTTGTCTACTGCGCATGCGCAGAATGATGTCAGTTACACGTCACATCCATCCCAGTGGATACGTCTTCACGAATGCTTCACATTGATACCTCATACGACCCAATCGGACCATGCAGCGTATTTGAAGTCTGGGGACTACTTTTTCTCCGCGGAGGCAGACCGCATCACCGCCAGACATGACCTCGTCCCCGCGGAGGAATACATCCCCTTTTTCAGAAAATTCAAGATGGCGGCCAAACTCTGGCAGAGGTCACTTTGCCGGAACTACATTGAACTTGACCTTGTCGCGTTGCATCTTGGGATAGAGTGCACTCAGATCAGAGGTCAAAGGTCAATACGACCTTTTTTAGCTTTTCTATACTACTTCCGTGTTTCTGCTGCATGTTGCGAGTTGCGATAGCCGTCGCATTGATAACTTTTAAGGATGGTTGACGCAGCCAGAATTCTAGTGGTAATGCACAGCTTGAAAGTTCCGTATAATCAGGGACGGCATTTGATAAGAGACAAGCGATAACACTGCATCTTGTGAAATGGTGTTTATTGCATCTTTCGACAAAGGCTGTGATTTATAACAAGTTTAAACGTGAAATATATATGTAGTTAATATAATCCAATGTAATGCGCTTAATTCGACCATGTGGCTGTCCAGTATCCCTTCTGTATTGGACTGCTTATCAATCCTGTATTGGATAATTCGAGTAGACTCGTACCCAGCTCCAATTCGCTATCGCCCAACGGTGCGTGTGAGTTGAGGGCTAGGTACGAGTCTAATAATTCGAGGAACCTGTATTGCAATAGGACGATTCGGAAGGGAAGATAACTCTGTTTCGTTTATTCATTGTCTGTTGTGCCATGTCTTCTCCATTATCGTAACTCGTGTGGGTATAAATAATAGGTAATTATACATTGTTTATTCCAATATGAATTGATATTGTATATTCGTCTGCTTGGTGTTGAAAATCCGTATTGGACTTGATGCCTGCGGAGTCACGTCCAGTACGGATTTTCAGCACAACGTTGACTGGTAGGCCTATAATATAACTCAATATTGGAGTACACATTGTCTAATAACCTCATATTACATTGTTAAGAGTTTCCTTCACAAATAACCTTACACAATAAAAATTTCGGGAACAGAATCTTGGACATATTCAACTTACTGGAATTAGGGATATTTCATGTCAAGGATTCAGAACAGAGCCACCAACGCGAGTTTTCATTTCCGGAAACCTATTGGAAACTGCCTTGGAAACCGTGTCGCTACAGGTTTCCGGCGAGTTTCCGAAATTGGAAACTTGCGCCATTTGCCCAGTGTATCGACCGCACAGTTGCTACACAGTTGTGTATACGATGGAGACTATTATACGGCGATTTCACTGCCAAAAATACCTTACTTATTTAAGATAAAGCCCTAAAATTTTCTTGAAATAAGATAATTTTACTCAAAATAAGTTAAAATTTAAGAAAATTTTAAGATGTCTTTTTCTTGTTTAAGTAAAATTTGGAGTGGGGTAAGTATATTTTACTTAAACAAGAAAAAATTAATTATTTTTCTTAAAACAAGAAACAATTATTACATTATAGATTTGATAAGCAAACTGTGATAATGAGCGCTATTCAAAATATACATTCAGATTTTGCTCTCCTTTTTATCTTAGCGGGAAGTTTGCAGACTGGCTGAATGGAGTACTTTCCCTTGTCTCGTATTCAGATTTTATATACCGGGTAGGGCTTTATGATAAGCTTTAAGTCTAATGTTATCTTGGAATTTGGGAAGAAAGCAATTACTATTTTGAACCCAAATTAGCAACGGGCAAACGACAAATGAATATAACACTAGAAGTCAAATATGTGATACTTCGCACGGAAGACATGACGAAAGGGTTATGTATAGAAGATATACGGTAAGTAAAGTCAAACCAGAAAATAAGAGTCTCAGTGACAATATAATCTGGGTCTGTGGATTAGAAATATATAGAAATGTTGTTTTCCAGTGGACCCGGACAATCATCATCCCTATTCGTGGTTCGTCTGACAAAGCCGAGCCACGACAGAAGACGAATTCGTCAGGACTAAGATCAGTCGTTTATCAATGGACTTTCTGTACAGCCTTCATGACCTCATGAAATTTTCCAATACGCCCATATTTGTAACGAGAGATCCTGAAGGATCTTGACGCCCACCATTGTCCGATAATTGTAAGCTAATGACAAGAGGATCTTTTTGTCCATTGTTACTAAGAGCAAACGATTGATTTGTAATTTTGTTTACAGAATTTCGAACCCGAGTTTCAAGATTTCTAGAAACTGTACTTATGTCAACTGTTATAGTACAAGAGAAATGAGCAAAGTTAGTCTGAAAGTGAATGTACATGTACGGGGGATCCTTCGTCTTTGTTTTGTAGTATTTCTTATTTATTTTATTTTTTTGCACGTGTCATCATTGGGTACTGGAAGCGAAGACAAATCTCTTTGACACTTTCCCATGAGCTATGAAACTATGATTTTTTAATTAGGAACGAATGCTAATTCTGTTCTGTTTTCTGGGCTAGTTTGAGATATCTATATTAAGATACCATGCTCGAAAATAGTAAGATGGTGCAATACTTAATACTGAAAGGATCCGGTCCGCGCAGTAATGTTGAAACTTCGAACGTGTCTGAATCCTGATTATCTCCCTTGGATCGAAAATTGCAGTAGTCTACAATTGTCGAGTTGTGACGTTGTGTCACAAGAGTGACGTCCCTTCCTGTAGCCGACCCGCCGGCAGACGAAAGGGTGGGGCAGTTCATGCAACTGCATGGACAAAAGAAAAACTGACTTCAAATTAGAAGAAATACATTTAAATTCTGAATTATTTGAACTCCTTGATATGGAAGGTGAAGGTATGGATATTCTCTTTTGTCAATATATAGAATATGCCCCACCGTTTGATCCGCCGACTCTTGTGATGCAACATCACAACTCGGGAATACCGTATTAATTTGAAGTGTAACTTGGATTTTCGAATCGGACCAAAAAAGCTATCATGCACAAGTAGGCCCCATGTGGGACCTGTGTGCCAAATTTCAGAAAGATCCATGAAATATTTCCTGAGAATTCACGATAACAATGTTTCAAGGAGAAATTCAAGATGGCCACCTGGCGACCATATCGGATTTGCGAATCAGACCAAGAAAGCTATCTTGCACAACTGGGCGACAATCAGACCGAAAAAGGTATTTTGCACAACTAGACCCCAAGGGGAACCTATGTACCAAATTTGAGAAAGATCCCTGCAGTACTTCCTGAGAAATCACGATAACAAAGTTGCATGGGAAAATCCAAGATGGCCGCCTGGTGGCCATGATAGATTTTCGATTTGGACCAGAAAAGGTATCTTACATAACTAGACGACAAGGGGAACCTTTGTACCAAAGTTTTCAAAGATCCATGCTGTAGTTACTGAGAAATCGCAATAACAAAGTTTCATGGGGAAATCCAAGATGGCCGCCTGATGGCCATATTGGATTTCCGATTCGGACCGAAAAAGGTATATTGCACCACTAGACCTTAAGGGGAACCTGTGTACCAAATTTGAGAAAGATCCATGTAGTTGTTCCTGAGAAATCGCGATAACAAGGTTTCATGCGGAAATCCAAGATGGCTGCCTTGTGGCCATATTGGATTCTGATATCTTTTGATTCGAATTTGAGAAAGATCCATGCAGTACTTCCTGAGAAATGACGATAACAAGGTTTCATGGGGAAATCCAAGATGGCCGCCTTGTGGCCATATTGTATTTTTCATTCGGACAGAAAAAGGTATCTTGCACCACTAGACCCCAAGGAACGAAGTTTCATCGGAAAATCCAAGATGGCTGGCTGGTGGCCATTTTGGATTTTCGAATCGGGCAAGAAAAGGTATCTTGCACAACTAGACCCCAAGTGGAACCTGTGTACCAAATTTGAGAAAGATCCATGCAGTACTTCCTGAGAAATGACGATAACAATGTTTCATGAGGAAATTCAAAATGGCTGACTGGTGGCCATATTGGATTTTCGAATCGGATCAGAAAAGGCATCTTGCACAACTAGACCCCAAGGGGAACCTGTGACCAAATTTGAGAAAGATCCATGCAGTACTTCCTGAGAAATGACGATAACGAAGTTTCATGGGGAAATCCAAGATGGCTGCCTGGTGGTCATATTCGATTTTCGAATTGGACCAGAAAAGGTATCTTGCACAACTAGATCCCAAGGGGAACCGGTGTACCAAATTTAAGAAAGATCCATGAAGTAGTTTATGAGAAATCGCGATAATGTTTCATGGGGAAATCCAAGATGGCTGGCTGGTGGCCATTTTGGATTTTCGTATCGGACCAGAAAAGGTATCTTGCACAACTAGACCCCAAGGGGAACCTGTGTACCAGATTTGAGAAAGATCCATGCAGTACTTCCTGAGGAATGACGATATCGAAGTTTCATGGGGAAATCCAAGATGGCTGCCTGGTGGCCATATTGGATTTTCGAATCGGACCAGAAAAGGTATCTTGCACAACTAGACCCCAAGGGGAATCTTTGTACCAAATTTGAGAAAGATCCATAAAGTAGTTCCTGAGAAATCGCGATAACAAGAATTGTTTACGGACGGACGCCGGACGGATGGACCACGGACGAAAAGCGATTTGAACAGCCCATCATCTGGTGATGGTGGGCTAAAAATATGAGCCAGACAATGTGTCATATATCTCATCCACTTTAAACTCAAGTTGTGAGTAGCCGTAATTATTTTGACTGGACATACGCCCACGTGTCTCCTCTGTGAGCACATCAAAGAGACCGTTCTACATGAACATCGTATTCTCAGTATGAAGTATGCCTGTGAACCCGACGAAGAACGCTTTAACGCCGTTTGTTTGTGTGATAACTGTACTGCCCTTGTCTGCGAGCAGGGCTGACACGGATTATACAGACCTGCATTATGGATGATGGAGACAACAGGGAACTATTATTGTAACAAGGATACGGTGCGATAATGAAGAAAGGAAAAAGTGGTTACACTCTCCCTCTTTTCCATACGCCTGTAAGGCGGTGTCATATAATGAAATAGCGTGTTCTCTCTGCCCATCTACCCTACACGTTACAACCGGACAAATGTGCAGACGTACTATGAAGCCACATGGGCTCTTGGGCCTTCTGTGCCTCGCGCGCGAATCGCCATGGTGACACATCGTACAGTAAGAATGTCGGATGCTATTTCTTGCAAACACAAATCTCCAAACAGAGTGAAGTCCCCTCCCGACTCTATCGCTATATATGAAGACTTCTGCTGATGTTGATTATTAAATGAATACACAATTATATGTCATAGGTTATTATTTACAAATCTACACTTTCTGTTCGACTCTCTTTGCGAGCAGCAAAATTACCTGTCTACGTTTTGACAATTTTAAAATGAATGAACACATACTTTGTTATGATATAGTTCCGGCTAATAGCTCCGGACTATTAAATTCCAATGACATATATCCGTACCAAGGTACTGGTGAATTCATCCTCTCCGGTCATATGGTTTGAATGGTGATGCCCACTCACAGGCAGAAATTCAGGCCTGACACACCAAAACAATATGTTTAGAAGTTCCTACTCAGCCAGCAAAAGTAGGTTCCCGGTATCCAACAACACAATATTGCATATACATGAAATGTAGAGATAATGTAGAGATGCCTGGTCTGGATCCAATGGCCATCAACAGAATCAAGGCATATTGTCCACTTTTTAAAATATCCCGCATATTCCCCAAATTTAGTTTCCAGGGCTTATTATCAATAGGCCACCAAGATCATTCAAACCACCCCTGGTTCCCTTCTCTCTCTCTTCTAAATTCGACTGCCCTAATCAAGCAATCGCTCTACTTTTTCCACTCATTGTAGATAGCACATATATTTATAGCACGTTGAATCACAACGATTAGTACATCTAATGTTAGAATCTCGCATTTTGAGTGGAGAAGCTCATGATCATGAGGTGATAACACCTGATGACAGGGGAGTTCACTCCCCAGGATGTAACTATTCTTTCAATACGGAAGTTCCCAAACTGTCATGGTAAGAGTATTTACGCATCCTTCCTACAGCGATTGCTCCATTTCGCAGGCTCATTTATCATCCCTTCCTCCAATAGCGGAAGTTTACCTCTACTACGTTGCTATGACGTATAGGGGGAAACCCACGTATACGCAAGGTTCAGTTTGAATCCGGCCGAACAACTCCTTCAGTGTTGCCCGTGAGCGAACTACTTTTCATATGCTCTATCCAGATAAACAGGGAAAATAATCTCCAGATAAATCTTTTTAACGCTAGGTCAACAGAGGTATTATGCAGACTTGAAAAGTAATCGAAATGTTCGGCAAACATCTATTTTACTATATATGATGTCAATTCCGGCGATGTGCGCTAAGGCCCCGAATCCGGTCCAAAAATCTGACTGGTGGTTGGGGTGTTATTAGACCCGCAGCGAGGTGGTTGGTATTTACCCCTGACCACCAGCCCGGGAGTAAGAGGATCCCATATAACTTGATGCTGAGATGAAATTTCCCACTCGAGAGAAGGAAAAATCATCCCGACCGAGCCGTTAGGCGAGGTCGGGATGATTTTTCCTTCTCGAGAGTGGGAAATTTCATCTCAGCATCAAGTTATTTGGGATTCTTTTTCCCATATAATTTTTTTTTAGCCGAAAATATTGCCAACAAAGCACAACAAAGATTTTCAGCTGACGGTTTGTTTACAATTTTACTGCGCAGTTATATACATTACGTAGGGTGAACAGGCACAAGGTTTATTACGCAGCAAGATTATTACGCAGCAAGAGAGAGTTCCCAGTTTAGAAATCATTATAAACAGTAAATTTATCGAATTTAGCAGTTGAATAAATTCAGTTCGCCTTGGCTAAGGAGTAAAAGCATTACAGTTTGACGAAAGAGTCAAGTCCACAATGTAACTCGTAACTGAAATGAACTGAACTTGAAAGTTGAAGCAGAAAGCGCGGGTTTCCAGAGTGTAATCACTCGACAGTCTAGGACGTTTTTCGCCAGTCGGAAAGTGAGGTAGGGAGAAGTTGATATTTATTGTTCCACCTGAAATAGCACAACCACTAAACAAGGGACCCATGGATGAATATGTTTGGATGTCATGGGATTCTTCACCTGCGAAACTGAGGGACGTGGCAGCGGCCGAGGCTGAACTGCATGTAGAGACACGCTGCGAGGACGATAGGCAGATGGCATCCATTGGTGTTGGTGTATCGATAATGCCAGAAATTTCCATTTGTCGCTGCTCCGAAAGAGAAGAATAATTCAGGATAGACTGGACGTTTTTGTGGCCTGTTATCTGCATGACTTCTGTGGGAGGAACTTTACTGTTGACAAGTTTCTGTGCAACATATTTTCGCGCACTCGTGTTGGTGATTTTCTTCTGTTCCGGGAGGCCGGCTGCCGTTTTCATGGATCTCATAATGGCGGCAATTTTATTTTCGCCAACGCACTGATTTTTGTACCATACTTCATTTCCACGTGGATTTTTACATTTTGGTGCAATGTAAAACGGAGAATCTGCACTCTTGGTATATTCTGGACGTTTCTCTGCGTAAAACTTGTACAGGGTCACGGGACAGCAGTCAGACTGAGTGGAATAAATTCGAGGATTTACAGTGCGAGTGTCTCGCGGGTTTGCGCCAGTACGGGTCTTGGTCTGCCGTTCACACGAATACTCGAGAAATTCTCGACCTACAGAATCTGTCTCGAGTGTAACATCTCCCCACTGCAATTGACGATGTTCCTTCACGGCACGGAGGCCAAAATGGGTGGTGTTGTTGAGCCACAGAGTATTTAAAACGCTGTCTGGGGTACTTCGTCCGAGCTGGCCGGTTTCGTACAACTTGGAGATTTCATCGTCGGTGATCGGCTCTGACTTACACGGTTTGTTGCCCTTTCCATCCTTCTTAAGTTGGATTTGTTTGGCTCGTAATTTTAATAATAATAATAATAATCATTTGGCCTGAATCCATCGTGACACGGAACAAAGTAAATGTTCCCAGTGGTTTGTGCCGTTTTACGAATGTTCCAACTGCCTTCTGGCTGGATTTCTTCACCCACACACTATCGCCAGGTTTCAAGAAATTCAAGTTGATGTCTCTGTCCATCGACATATTAATCCATCAATTATCGGTATTGTCATAATTGTGTAAAGCAGACGATAGTAAATGTTACTAAAAATAGGCGTAGTATATTTGACCTACACATTTCATTCATGAAAATACGAAAGTAGTCCGGCATTACTTCTGATTGGCTAGTGCGCGTCACGCGCTGATCTCGTATACGTATATGGGATGAACTTTCCCACAGGGTGTTCTCATATGGATTTCATTGGTTATTATATGGGAATATAAAATCCCACATAAAATCTATCATTCTTGTAGCACCGGTATACTGTTTCAATAGAAAATGTCACCTTTGACGTGTATATGTTCGAGCTGAGAATATTACATTGACAAGGGTGGTCTGTTATGCAACCGGGCCCAATTCTAAAGTTATTGGGATTGCCGTTTGCTCAGCTTATTGCACTGTTTCCATGACGCCAAATCTCTTTTCATATTATCCAGCAACCACCTCTCCGGGGGTCTAATAATAAATCAACCTGTAACCATTTCGGTCATCTATACGGAGTAAGACTGACCCTGGGATCGTGTGTATCCATTTCAGACTACTTTCGGCAACTACTAGAGGGAATTTTCATAAATCAATACCACGTGACTTCGTCTAGCTGATCTACCGACGTAACCCCAACGTAACCCGCCATTTTCGAGTCATGTGATGATCTACTTCTTCAAAATTACAGACCTACCACACCTCTTGGATGATACGAAAGTTATTCATACCTATATATTTTGTAAGCCCAGGCAATATCTGTTTCCGGGGTATGTATGAAAAGCTGTAATTTATCAGAGTTTTCGAGTCTGTTCTCCGCCGGATGAAGGCCGAACAGAATCCGGTAAAACATCGGATATCGCTCCGCGATAATGGAGACACACGATTCGCAAGCCATCTTATGGATGGCGAAGTGTACGCAAATGATAATAAATGAGCCTGCGAAATGGAGCATGCGCTCTGGGGAGGATGATTATCCAGTCCACAGTTTGTCGCCCTTGGCTCGAGCGCCCACTATCGGGCAAGGTTAAATCACTCGTGCAGTGACAGTTCGGAGACTTCGCTATTCCTCCTGTCCGGAATTATTATCTCTTCAGAAGCGAGCTATTCTTACAGATGAGCATGTAAACAAATACTTGAAAGAAAGTGTAATAGATAGAAACTTTCAATAGTCTATTACAGTTTCTTTCAAGAAAATCAATCGGTTATTGACTGTTCCCTCGGAGTGCATCTCCCTATAATGTCCACCGAAGGCGATAGTCCCAGTCATACACACATATACATCTATTGGGAACGGGCAGTACTTCATAAATATAATTTACCTTAGGAGGCTGGTGCAAAAATATATCCTTTCTCATCTTACAATATTTCAATGGAGAAGTTAAATTTTTGAACTGTTACAACATTTTGTTATTATGCTATGTTTTTCACTGTTAGACAACACGAAATACAGACCCGTCAATGTAATAAAATGAATGAAAGAGAAATTGCGTTTGTTTGCTTTCTTAAACTGGAAATCACGATATGGAGTTTATAATCGGCCCTCGGTCACTCGCTGAAGCCTGGTCGGCCGGGTGTACTTCTTCTACACTGCGCACTACGTTTCCGTCCGGAAGCGTCCTCTTGCGGATGACGATGGTGTCATAACGGCGCCGTCTTCTGGCCATTTTAAAACACAAGTATATGGCACAGAGAAATGACAAAATGGCGAAGAAGGCAAGGACCGCCAGTACGAGGTAGAAGTACATCATGTCGCACTCGTAGGTAATGTCTGGACACTCTGAAAAACAAATAAATAACATAATTAGGATAGGAGAATAGTTTGAAGAAGTAAGCAATAACAAGAACAATTTTGCAGAAGTTATGGGTAATTTGGTTACAAATGACCAACAAAGCTATATTACCTACAGAAGAAAGTTATTACAACACGACAGCTGGTTTCAAACGTGTGTGGTGTTCACTAGAGCTAAGTTCACATTGCGGTTAGGAATGTGAGATTAAATATTGATTTCAGTAATTAATAAACTATACGACAAGAGAAATATCCAAGTTTGATACTGCTAACATATTCTCACGGTAAAAAGTGAAGTAGAGCAGCGCCAGTTGACGTGTGAAATTGGGCTTCTTTTTTGGCATTTTCGTATGCATATTACATCGTACACTCCTGGCAAAATACGATCCTAACGTGCAAGATCTCTAGTGCTGCGTTTCGTAAGGGACCGTTTGAATATTATGTGTTATGCATCTCCATGGTGTTCAAATGAACAGTCACAACATAAACGTCACTGAGACATACTTTGGAAACGACTTAATTTGGATAAAGAATAAGGGTCAGTGATTAGGATTTTATGTACAGAACATCATCATGTCTTGCTGATATCATTGGCAAATGTTGACCGCTTCTGTCTCGAAGGAACTAATGTCGTGCTTTTATTATTTTTATTCCATACATATTTGGAATTATACGGAATATGTCTTTCGAATATTGACGCGGAAATTCTTTTAAGGATGTCCGCTGGTGGTAAATCAAAGTAATTAACTTTTTGAATAATGTGTGTTGTTGGATTCATAATTGTGTAATATGAGGAAAAACAAAGAAAAAAATATAGGTTGGTGTGCATTTTTTAGCTGTAGGCAACGTTAAGTGCACTGACCCATGCTCAATTTGATAACCCAGAAAGCATAGGGAATAGCCCTAGTTTTGAAGCATATTCATGAAAAATTCATATAAATAGTATTTAACTTTTTCTTATATTCTAACAGTTTGCAGATAATCACAATGTGTATCAAAATTTAACAAATTGGATGGATGTTGGTGTGCGAAATTCTCGGCTAGAAGGCTTTTAAAAGAAATCCCCATCTCTTAACCTAGGGAAGGGAGATAACCCAATAGAAAAACAGGCAAAATGGCTGCCAAAGTCAAAAACCACCA